>BRDA01064618.1:0-14720 GCA_036984385.1 Crenuchus spilurus
AAATATTGACATTTGCCATCTCCACATCATTGTATTCAGTTTTTATTCACAATTTGTATAGCGTCCCAACTTTTTTGGAATCCGGTTTGTAAATAAATAAATAAATAAATAAATAAATAAAAGACTGTGTGCCCTATAGTTTATCTGGCTATAGAGTAAAAGCAGTCTTAGCTACTCCAGGCCTGTCTTAAGAGGAGGTTGTGACTTTGAAAGCATCTCTTATCCACTTGTACTTATACAAAGCAACCGGCCACATCCCTTTGATGAAAACTACTTACCAGGGATGTAAAATGCACCAGTGCATCAATGAAGCAATTGATTTGAAACATTTTAAACCTTTCTACCACAATAACATGTCTATAACATCATTAAAATGCACAAAAAAAGATCATAAACCCAGGTTATGACATTGTTGTGAGGTCAGAGATTTTCAGCCCTAGTAGTTGCCCTTATTTGTAGGTGAATGAATACTTATGTAACTACATTACTGCAGGAAATGAAATTTCATTTCTTAGATATGAAAATGTGATATTTATGGATCAAACCTATCATTAGCCATCCTAAATGAATCATAACTATGAAATATATTTTATAACTTCAATCAGAACCTCAATCTGCAGAAAGACGACTTGGTATTTCAGGGCCAGACACACATTTTTGAGTAGTTAAAAAACTCTAAGGTTTAGCTGCTACTTCTAAAGCAATTCCAGACAGGCAGAATAAGAAATGTATTCTACTTCCCCCAAACAGCTTATTAATAATCATACAACTAGGCACAGGTAGTCAGAGCATATCTAAACTGGTGTGTTTGAATCGACTATGAGCACAGTCACATCGTCCTCCTCATTGCCATTTAAATCTCCTTTAGGTCAGGCCAAGAAATTGAACTGCACTAAAAAAACTACTTTAATGAAATGAAAACTGAAACTGTCTTTGGGGTACTCGTCTAGTGAGGCGTCTAGTCACGGATGCTCAGAACTGCGTTCATTAAAAGCAGGCACAATATTCGACAGCATGTTCATAGCTGTAGGAGTTGCAGGAGTGAACTTGCTCTTTTGATATGGTTTAATCGAGTGTA
Organism: Crenuchus spilurus; assembly: GCA_036984385.1. Classification (NCBI taxonomy): domain Eukaryota; kingdom Metazoa; phylum Chordata; class Actinopteri; order Characiformes; family Crenuchidae; genus Crenuchus; species Crenuchus spilurus. The sequence continues at coordinate 1,079 of BRDA01064618.1, forward strand.
TGTTTCTTCTGCTTTGGAATGTGGTCTCGCCTCTGAGAGAAGTGAATAAAGTCAGATGTTTAAAAAATAAAGAGTGTCCTCCAAGACTGGACTAGAGGTGGTGAAACATGAAACTGTCCATAAACCTGAAGACTGGAATACTACAACTCTAAATCAAATCATATTCTTGCTATTAAAATAGCACATTCTGCCAGCTCGTTTCTTGGTTTATAAGGTCTAGGTTTAATATAATGTCCTTGTCTATTTACAGGAAACATAACAGACCCCCAGCCTTCTACACACTCACACTTGTTTTTATCCAACATCAGGACACAGGGTCATACATAAGTCCCATATGATTTACATGTAATAGTAATATGTCCTGTAGTATTATTAGCGCCAGTAACAGGACCTGATATTAAAAGCTATCGACTTTTACTACAAAGTCAGGGGATTTTTATTCTAAGAATGTACAAAAACAAACACAAACACACACCCATACAGTCTAAAGGTGACCAGCACGTGAGTGCTACATGATCTGATCCTGAAGCCATTCACCCTTTATCAGCTGGCATTCTTAGAGACCCTGCAAACCTCCCTGTTCAGGTGTCTGCTTTAGTTTCACACAGGAATTGGATGGCGCTGGTTTGTGATGAGATGGAGGGGGAGGTTGTCTGCAGGAGGTCAGTTTCAGCAGCTCCGGGGCAGTGCCTTAGGGTCTGGCAAACACCACGATCTCTGGCACTCACCTGTCACTGTTTTACCAGTGGTGACAGTGCACTCGCAGACAAAGTACAGGACCAGAGGGGGCACACGCACTGTCCTCTCCACTTTCCATCAACAGCTCACACACAAACACACACACACACACACTCACACAGGTCTTCGTTGAGCCCAGCAGATACCCACACTTAGAACAGTCTGCTGTGATAACGTTTTCAACTCAACACGCCCCGTCAAGGTGTCGGTCACATAAACATAAAGTCCAGCACCATTCCATTCCATGGCCAGTTCACTTCTTACATCTTTTTAGAACCTTCAAGTAGCCACAAATCATCTGGGGTGTGTTCATCTAACTTGGAAAAAAAAAAACCTGTACGTTAGTCTGTGCATCACTAAATAATGTTATTTCTTTTAAATTCTGCATATAAGAAATTAGGGCAGCACTGTGGCTTAGTGGTTAGCATGTTCGCCTCTCAGCGCTGAGGTCTTAGGTTCAAGTCCACATCTGAGTGGAGTTTCCATGTTCTCCCCGTGTCTGCGTGGGTTTCCTCCGGATTCTCCGGTTTCCTCTCACAGTCCAAAAACATGGAGGTCAGGTGGATTGGGTACTCTAAATTGGCTGTGTGTGTGTGTGTGTACCCAGCGATGGACTGGTGCCCTGCCCTGCGCCCAGTGAGGGGGTAGGGGACTAACCGCGACCCTGATGAGGATTAAGCGGGTGAGATAATGGATAGATTTAAGAAATTAATTGCATTGCAAACAGATCAACAGATGAAGACAATTTAGGGTAACAAGACAACCCTGTTTTCTGAAGACAGTTCCTGTTTATGGTGACCTGAGGAACTGTTCATGGAAATGTCCCCATTTTTTTTTTCAATTTTAACAAAGAACATATTCTGGAAAGTCCTGAAAAAGACCTGGCAGCAGAACAGATGGGCAGGCGCCTTGTGTTGTGCTTGTTTTGACCAACAAAACATCTACATGTTATCTGCTGACCACTTCTACTACTTGCTCATCTAGTTTTAGAGAATACTGCTGTGTAAAACTTGACCAGAAGTTGGCAAGTGTCAAGTGAGTCCACATCACCACCACTAAAGGCTCGATGCACTGAAGGTCTGTGACATGTTAGACGTCACACCGGCAGACCAGCTTCTGATTTGTAAGCAAACTCTTAGTTAGATTCAAAACATAAATTGCTGAAAAGATGCAAATATACAGAGCTTGAGCTTTTAAAATGAGTAGGAAAGTCTTCAAAAGCAAGAACGACGTAGATCAGAACTCAGTATCAGCAATGTTTAACTCTGTTGTTAGTTTTCATTCGTTCCTGCTGGAAGAGGAGATCAGAAAATAATGTCTCCTTAACATCAAGAGGAATAACTTCCAATTCACAAAACACAAAAGTCTGTAGTGTCCATTTCACTACCAACGACTTGTAGAGGAAACACAAAGACGACTAAAAACAGGTGCAAAGTGTGTGGGAGTGGTGAGAGAGTGCCCCTGGATATAGAAGAACATAACATAGAACATGGTTTTGAGATAACTTGCCATGACTATAGTTCAGTTCCTGAAGCTGCAGGTCTGGATTTGGTGCTAATTAAGAGTGTAAAGGAAGGAGGTAGAAGGGGGCAGCCATGGCCTGGTAGTTAGAGATCTGGTCTTGTGACCAGAAGGTCACCGGTTCGATCATCATTCAGGTCATGACTGAAGAGCCATTGAGCAAGGCACTATAGGGCTGCCCACCACTTCCATGGTTCTCATAGCATAGTGTGTTCACTAGTGTGTGTGTTTCACTAAACGGATGGGTTAAATGTGGAGATCAAATTCTGTTGTGTGCAAAACTGGCAAAAAGTTGACACTAAAGAAGTCAACAAAAATTAAAGCAGACTAAATTACAAAACTGCTTTGTCCTTCAGAGAGGGTCTAATGAGGACATTTGGAAGACTCTACTGCATATAACAAACAATATATCCATGATCCAAATACAGATGGTTTATATGGTTGTACATATTTAACACAAATGAACACATGCTGTACTTACACAAAACTGAAACAAACATGTTAAGTCACTACTAGTGCGCTTTGGTGCCTTGTACTGTCCTGAAATGATTGATTGTATAAAAACTGGAAGGAGATCTGCAGGTACATGGGAACCTGGAAGACAGGCATGTAAAGAGCCTTTTGTCTATTCAAGACACAAGGTAAGCTAGGGATGATCCATATTACAGGAGATGGGTAGGTTATCTGATATGCACAGACATACATCTCTTTGAATGTAGTTTCCCATTTTAATTTCATAGATAAAAAACAAAGGATATTTTAATGATATACTCACAGCTCTGCTGGAAATGACAAGCTTCCAAGTGAAACCTATCCAACAGCTTATTAGTATGTAGTTTGTGGTGCCTAGAATAATAGCTAATCCAGCAGAGTTTTTGAATATTTTGAAGGAATGTGATATGCATTTTACTAAACCTTTAACTACATTAGCTGCCACCATTAAACTTAACATTTTAATACATGTGTTGTTGCAGGTTTGTCCATCAAACTGAAGGTTTTCCTTAAATTGATAAGAACTGCAGTAGCATAGCTGGAGCTGTTGCCAGGGGCATCGTAGTGGAGTAAAAAGTGGGACTGAATTACAAAGGCCCCAACTGGACAGAGGGCCCTTGAGTCTGTAATTAAATTGTCCTTAAAATATTAAAGGAAATAATATTTAATAATAGGGTTGAGGGGGGCCTGGGCAATGCTTGTATATAGGGCTCAAAATTTGGTGCTACATTCCTGGCTGTAGCATAAACTGAATAACTGAATTTGTTTAGTTTTGTCAGGTAAAGAGAAGTCAAGAGACTTGAACTGAACTTGAAAAATGCCACTGAACATGTGACTGAAGGGATTCAATTTCCTTTAGACACCTTGGTCCCTATTAAGAATATGCAAAGGTATGCAAGTACTTTGTTATCCATTTTCTAAGCCTGATAGTACCAACTTGGTGAGCCATGCTTGTGTACTCTGTAATGCTAATACTATGCAGTGCGTTGTAAATGTTTTAGGCACCACTAGAAAGAAGATTTATAAAATGTTATACTGTATTTGGGCAGTATTCATATTAAAGAAAATGCTAATATTAGAATAAATTCCAAAAAAGAATACAAAAAGCAGTAATTTTACATGTGGTAACTCTCCTCGAGGCAGTCCAGTATTATTTGTAGTTCTCATCCAGTTATTATTCCAGTTTGGTTCATTAAAACATAACTACTATATATCACCTGTGCTGGTGATGAATTGAATAAAACCATGTAATGGCTGAGTGGCACCAAGGAGAACATCTTGAATCAGACTTTGTTCTTCAAAATAAACAAGTTTTAGGGACTTTTTTCCAAAACAATAAATTCAAGTCAGTTTTTAGCCCCACATGACCAAAGTGATAAAACACTCAGTAGAATATGTTGCTAGAGAACACAGAAATGCATTAAGACATTGTCTGACTGGACCACATTAAAGTAATAATTCAGGCAGGTCTAAGTGTATGACAAATAAAAAAGCGTCTGCAATAAAGAACCTCTGTTAGGGTTCCCAAACGTCTAAGAGGGTTAAATACTGCCTGACAGGACATGAGCTCAGTAAAATATAAACAAAATAAATAAATGAAAGAAAAAGATCATAACAACAACGGAATATCAACAAGAACAGGCCTAAGCCAAGGCAATGCCACAATCACTAACATATACGGAAGAAGGTACTGCGTTGCAATGCAAATGAAAATATTTAATTGGGAAGAAAAAAACAAAAAAAAACAAACTTAAGCTAGTCAGCCTTGTAATGCTCTGCATCCAATCATGCCGAGGCCTGCTGCGCTGATATGATACGCATTTTAAAAAAAGCCAGCCGCGTTGGCTTTGAAGTCATGTTTTATTGGAGCGATTAATGAGCAGTCATTGAAAAGCTGTCATCCGCACTTGTGAGGAGAGTATGGCATTACATTAAAATGCTGCATGGCTCTCATCTTGTGCACTTCACACTGGATGAAGCAGCTGCTGTATGAATGCTCTGTGCTAATCTTTGGCCTATTGCAGCAGACATACTGTGTTACTGTCGGAACAGCGGCCCTGTACCAACAGAACGCTAAGTGTACATGACATCACTTATTTGTATCAGTTGGAAGCTCACTAAACAGCAGGAATGCTTAATAGGGCAAAGACGTAGAACCTAAAAACATGCTTCTATGTGAATGCAAGCATATGCAGCCCACCACACACAAATATTCCATAGCTTTGCCCTCTGTGTTATTAAACCTAATGGGAGCCTAATATGAGATGCACGTAATTGCAACAGAGGAGTCACGTGTACCAATTTACATAAAGCTTCAAACAGAAACCACATCAACCAGATCAACATAAAAGCACTCGCACGTCACATGTTGTTGGGTCACCGCCAATCACGCAACATAGAAGCAGGAAACAAACGTCAGTGATTCCCCTAGGAGTATTAACATGACAGCATCAAATTATGATAAATAACTAAACAGTTTCTCATGCTTTGCAAATATAAATTAACTAATTCAATAAAATCACAAATGTAAAAGGCAGCCTTGCCACAACGACTGCACTGCAGGTCTGCAATACATTTTTCAGTATTTTTGCATACCATTACTGTCCATTTCACCAGCACACTTCACTGCCTCTGCGCAACACCACCTGCATTTTTTTTTTTACATTTTAAACTCTAAATGAGTCAGACCTTGGGAATCATAGTTATATGCAAGCATGCAAAGTTACTGATCATCACTGACTTTCACAAACTTTGTTTTCCCTGTGGTGGTCTTTTAAAACAGTAATGTTACAAGCATTCAAAAAAGCCCATTTCAAATTAAATACGGGCAAAGAAAGTCTAATGAAGTGCTTTAGGTGGTTGAGATTTATCAAGGGAAACATGCATACACCCTTGATAAAGGTAAACCACTTAAACAGAAGTTTACAAGGCCTCATGTATCCTCAAGGATCATTCAATAGTAACTTCTTGGTAGCTTTGCTTCCTTATTTTAGACTGAACACATTGAGAAAAAAATGTTGCATGTGGAAAAAGTTATGGCCTGTTAAAACTTTTGTCTAATTTGCTCAATATATGTTACATTTTCTGCACTAAAATGGGCAAAACAATTATATGCTGCTTTTTATAGGTAAGGGGTAAAAAAAAAGAAAAAAAAAAGATGAGAACAATGGTTATGCCATCGGTCATGGGGAACATTCAAAACTTTTTCACATTTAAAAAAAGATCAATGGAGTCAAAATTCTGCAAATACACTTATGTAACTCTGCAAAAAAATTATCCTACAAACAAAACTGAACATACCACAAAAACCTTAAAGGGTCTACTTTTCAAAAGCATATATGTTGAATCAAAATACATTTTTAGATATTTGTGAGAGGAGCATAAATAAGCAGGGACACATTTTTCAACACGAGTCAGAGTGCAGCAATTTTTTCCCCCACTTATTGACGCGATCCGTCACTCTTATAATAACGACACAGTAATTTCGGATATACCAGTGGAGAATTAGTGGCATTGGAATGTGTGAAAATGCCCACTTGGTCTCTATAAACAAAGAGCACTCAAATGAACAAAGACGTCTCACATGAATATCCAATGTAGTGACTAAGTAAAACACAGTGTCGCCTTAAAATTGTTATGCTTTAGGAATAAAACCACATACAATTTTTAAAAACTGTATTGACCAGTATGTAGCCAACACATATGTTTACAAAGTTCAGACCTCAAAAGTCTTGGCTGGAAATGTTTAGAGCGTGTTTTTCTCACAATATATCAGCACATTTGAAAACAGATTTTTTGAAAAATGTAAGTGTAGATTTATGACATGCTTAAAGTTCACACTGTTATTGTTGAGTTTTTGCTTAACAAAAGCATGTGCATGTGATTTGAGGGTCGAGGACACAATACAAAACTCACCTCACTATGGCCAGATGTTTCATTGCATCAATTACATCCGCTGGTGTTTTAAATATATAACACTGGCTCCCAAATGTATGTTTGAATATTCAGAAATGTTGCAAATGATTCGAGAATTCCAGGCTTTAGGCCCTTCAAGCCATCAAGGCAGATCACGTTTCTGATTCCGTATGTACCACTGCCGATGCATTGACAAACAAGCCCCGTGTGATTCATACAAATCTGGGCTGGATTCTGTGGATTTCTGCTCAACCTCCTGAGCTCTCAACAGGATTTACGAACAGCTACTTTTTAAATGGTCTTTCTGATGAAAAAAAAAAAACCATTGTATTCACATTATGTGGAGGTTCTTCAAACATTACAAAGGTTCTTCACACTTCAAAGCAGAAGTGGTTCTCAAAAAACCAAATCTAAATATTATTTAAGGAAATCAAAATAGATCAAACTACTTCTGGCTCCTTTATTTTTCAGAGTGTTTGAGCAGTTTAAATAAAAGGTGAAGAGTGAAATTTCTACTAACATGCAGATGACCTTGTTTTGTCCCCACTGCACTGCATCTCCTGCATCTTTCACAGCTTCAGTCACTTCAAACGTTCTTCACTCAGGACATTGGCAACTGCTGGAGGAACGTATCACTGCCACAGCCTTCTGTTAATCCATAAGCCTTAAACTGGATCAACTTCAGAGCGCCAAAGTGACAGGATGAATGGTAAACTCAGCCTTTTGCCCATCTCCTGCTGTGCATTTCCCAAAGCTCTGGGCTTCACTATATGTACAGGGGAGGAGATGAGGGAGTGTGGAGATCTATTTGTTCATTCATCTGGGGTGATAAACCTCCACACTCCCTGCTGACACACCAATTACAGCTCAGAGGCTTGCTACAGAGGCTCAAAGAACAGCAGAGAACCTTGAGAAACTTCTATTAGTTATGGGAGCAAACAAGATGACTGACAAGCTCAGGTCTCCAGCAAAAGCCACAGGAGGAGAGAGCAGCAGACGAAGGAATGTTAATTTGTCTGCTCAACATGCAACTGAAGCTGTAGCTACCGGTGCCCTGAAAGAACAGAAGCTGATCAAACAAACCCTCTGATAAATCGAATTTTATTCAAGTTGCAGATGTTCAGTTTAACTGTGCGCCGTGTTGACTTTGAATCAACCAGAATGAAAAAGAAATCAAAAAAGCCTTTAAAATCTGTATGAAACTGATATGAACTCAAATAAAACAAAAAATCTAAAATGGCAATAAATGTATACAGTCTCTCCAGGCAGTTTTTGAGTCCAATGTCTACAGAAAATCACTGCCAATAGAAGAGGACACTCTACAGCAGCCACACATGAACTTAAGGTCACCATGCCTAATACCAAGCATCAGCTAGGAACAGTGGAAGTGAGTCCTCAGAAGTAATGAACTCAAACCAAAGGTAATGGATGGCAGTCCAAGTGATACAAAACTAATCCAACATCACTACCTGCTTTTGTGGCTGAATGCAATCAAATCCTCAAAGCAATGTTCCAACATCTAATGTGGCATCTTCTCAGAAGAGTCAAGGTTCTTGCTACAGCAAACAAGGACAGAATCTTGAATGCTCCTCATTTCAGAGGAAACACTGTGTAAACAGGTAACTACAAACCTTTGTACACACACTGCATTTCTTATGCCAACAGGCTGCCATTAGGTTTGCACAATATACTGTTAGTTGTTTGTGTGTTAATCATTTTCACAATGCTGATTATCCCACTACATTATGTAATATGCAAATAAACACAATGTTACATGGTGAGCTGACCAGTCAGAAAAGTTTCAACTGTGATCGTCTTTGCACAATCGTAAATCATTCTGGTCAAAAATAATCCAAGACAACCTTGAGAGGAAGAGTTCAACAGTGTGTGTCAGTTTGTGGTAAGGGATATCCCAGATGCAATATAAAGTAATACATGTGATTTTTTCCTTATTATGTAACTCTACATGTCAACAAGAACAAACAATGCAAAGTAAATGAATAAGGTATATTGCCACTTGATCACTGGCAAAAAGCATCAGTCTGCAAATCGCATTACGCATTAGAAACATGCTCCTCAGCAGCAAATGGCACAAAAACAGCTGGGGGACTCTCACTGACAGAGGATGAATGGTCCTCATAAATACGTCCTGCTAAATGCTCTTGCAGTGGCCTAATGATGGAACCGAGAGATAAAGAATCTTCTGTCTTTTCCTTTTAGTCAAAACCTTTTTCTAGAATATTTTAAAACTTTTTGCTGCAAAACAGACACATCCACTATAATCAACATTTGTTATTCAAATGTATTATAGATGTTGTGAAAGAAGGGAAAACAGATTGAAACTCTACTTGTAGGAGACTAGAGGAGCTGACCACTGGCCCTTCAGGACCTGGCTTGAAGACTGGCTAATAAGATCAAAACACAAGGTCCTTAAGGATCCACTTAAGGAAATGAATACTGAGTTCTCTGTTATTTTGAGTTCTTTGTCTCCTGAATACAAACAAGGGGATTAAATATTGCAGAATAAACAAATGTCCAACAATGCATGTACGTAAGACCCACACTGCTCAGGCAGAACTTTAAAACCACCTGCCTAACACTGTGTACATCCACCTCGGGCTGCAAAACAGTTCTGACCAATCGAGGCTTGGACTCCACAAGACCTCTGAAGGTGTCCTTTGATATCTGGCACCAAGACGTTTGCAGCAGATCCTTTAAGCCTTGCAAGTTGAAACCACCATTGATTTGGATTGGCAAACACATCCATCCAGTTCAGACGCTCAGGTGCCCTTTGTAGATGCTTTCGGCAGTGAACAGGGGTCAGCACAGGAACTCTGGCCAGTTACACACCCTCATATGCAAACGAAGTACACAGTCTCAAATGCAGCATCATAATGTGTTCTGACACCTTTCAGTCACAGTCAGCATGACAAATTGCAGGAATTTGTTGTACAGCAGCTCTTCTGTGGGATCAGACCAGATGGACTAGTCTTCGCTGCCCATGCACATCAATGAGCTTTGCGCGCTTGTGACCGTCACTTGTTCACCAGTTGTGATTAGTACAACCACTTTTGGCAGGCACTATCCACTGCATAACAAGAATATCCCAAAAGACCTACTGTTTTGGAGCTACTATGACCCAGTCATCTAGTCTTCATAATTTGGGCAAAAAGTCAGCTACTCAGACCTTTACACTTGCCCATTTGTCCTGATTCTCACAAATTAACTTCAAAAACAGACTGTTCAATTGCTGCCTAATATACCAACCCAGGTGGCATTGAAATAAGAACATTTCTTACATTTATTTTGACTTACATTTCATTGCAGACATTATGAACCTAAGATACGTCATGCTTTTTCTGGCCAAAGTCATTTCATCTGTACATCCATTCCTGCATTTCAGATCTACAACACTTTCCTGAAGAATTTTGCATAGGAACAATTTAGGGCTAGTAATGAGCTAAAACATCTAAATACTGTGCTTTCAAACAGGTGATGTCAACATGTGATTATAATAATGATTTGGTACAAAAGCAGTATCCACAATAGGCTGAGTGTTTGAGGAGCAAACATGGACAGATGATCCCCCGCTTAACAAATGTGCAACAAATTTTTTTTAATGTTTAAAAACAATTTTCCTCAGAATAAGACTGGAGGGAATTTTGCATAGTTTTACATCACCAATATGATCCAATACATATATGTCATATTGGATGATTTAATAAATAAATGACCAGGTATAATATTTTTGTCTCATTTGTTTTAGGTAATATTTATGCAAAAATATGGAAAATTATAAAGGGTTCACAAACTTTCAAGCACCACTGTAGTAGAGGTAATGTTCATTATTCTGGGAAGTTAATTATCGGCTACAAGATTAGAAAACTGAAGAAAATGCTAGTAAAGCATTTTTTTCAGATAATTTTCTAAAAAAGTTATATTTGATGGTGTTTTAAACCTTTATTTGCATGTTAGAGTAATGGTGCTCAGTAATGTCGCAGTTATCACATACAGCAAGCCATCAAAAATCAACATTCATGCAAATGAAACACTTCAACACTTAATTGTATTAATCTCAGAGTTTTCACACTCCAAACTCCAAAAAAGTTACTTTTTTTCCTTGAATAAAATAGGAGAAACATCTGACATCTGGCTTCAACTGGCAGTTAAGTTTGCAGGCTAAGTCAAGTGGAAACTCTGCTGCTATTGTTATAGAAGTGCTCTAGCCAACTCTTCTGAGAAGTTTGTACTGTGTCTTACTGCATCCCGCAGTATCAGCTCAACCCAGCTGCTGTTTTGCCTTTTAGTGGATCCAATGTACACTTTGTGATCATTGGAGGTGTGAACAGAACTCCAGCTCAGCATGCTAGATGGAGCCCTCCTGGGTTTTCTCAGGAGATCTGAGGATCCGACAGCACAAGCTAGCACACTTCCCGCCTCTCTCATCTACCAGACAAAAGGCCTGTTCAACCTAGAGCTCTCCACTGAATAATCCAGCGGAGAGCCTTTGGTGTATGGATTCAGAGGAATGTGGTTCTGCTAAACCTTACAGTGCTAATATTACACAGTGAATATTCATACAGTAGCTGAAGGAAGACAAGAGAAAGAGTATGCATTATTCCATGTGTTGTCTCATTAAACAGAACCCATCCTAATGGGATAAAGAGAAAGAACTTTCACTATAAATGAGAGGAAAAAAATTAGGAAAGAGCACAACAATTGTGTAGAATGCACTGCAGTAATACTGGGACATGTTTTTTGCAGGTATATTGAATTTGAAATGAAATAATGACAACTAAGTACATACAGTCAGTTTTAATTACAGAATATGTACAGTGGAGCATGTGAATCCTTTAGTATTGTATGATTCTCTGCATATATTTGACCTGAAACTTCATTAGTCCAAAAAAATACATAAATCCAAATCAGACAAAAATATCAGACTTGATCATTTATTGTATTGAGGAAAATGATCTAATATTACATGTCTATGAGTGGCAAAAGTATATGAACATTTAGAATGAGCAGATAATTTAAAGGTGAAATTAGAGTCAGGTGTCAATAAATAGGATAATGGTGTGAGTGGGTGGCCTGTTTTAGTTAAAGAACATGGATCTAGCAAAGTTTGATCTTCACAATATATGTTTGTGGAACTGCATCATGGCAAGGTTACAAAGCCAACCAAGTGTTTGGATTCCACCACTTCACATACCATGTACAGGTGGACAAAATTCAGGACCATTATTACCGTCATCAAGAGTGGTTGACCAACAGAGATCATGCCAAAAGGTCAGAAAGGAACTAAAGATAACGTCTAATCAAATAAATGCTTCCCTCGCACTGGCTAAGGTTAGTGTTCATGAGACCACCATCAGGAGAACACTGAATGGTGTGCATGGCAGGGTTGCAAAGGGAAAGCTGAAATTCTGCTAAAGATCACACTGACAAGCAAGAAGGCTATTGGAACAATGTTTTGTGGACAGATGAGACCAAAAATAAACTGTGATTTCAATGAAAAATGTTACATTTGGAGAAAGGAAAACATTACAATCTAGAAAACCTCCACATTTAACCCATTCATGGACTAACACACACACACACACTAGGCTGTAAGAACATGTGCCCGAAGTGGTGGGCAGCACTATCCATGGTGCCCAGAGAGCAGTTGGTGGTTAGAGGCCTTGCTCAAGACCAGATCCCTAACCACCAGTTCACTGCATGGCTTGATGATTGCAGTCTACTGCATCTGGGACAGAATGACTTGCCATCATTGATGGAACAATGAATTCCAAATTATATTAGCAATTCTAAATAAAAATGTCAGGACATCTGTACATGAGCTGAATCTCAAGAGAATGTGGATCACTTAACAAGACAACAACCCTAAACACACAAGTTGGTCTACCAAAGAATGTTTAAAGCAGGAAAAAGTTAATGTTTTGGAATGGTCAAGTTACAGTTCTGACCAAAACCCTAATCCAACAGAAATGGTGTGGAAAGAACCTGAACCAAGCGGTTTATGCATTCCTCGAAGCTGACGTGCAGGACAGATCAACAATTACTGGAAAAGTTTACTTAGTTATTGTTGCACAAGTTGCTCACACCAGATACTAAATGCAACAGAAACTGAAAAGTTCACATACTTTTACCACTCACAGGCATCTCAATCTACTTTTAGAAAATACTAAAAGGGTCACAAACATTCTAGCACTACTGTATATGTACAAGAGTAATCAATGTATTCATACATATTTGCATATTGTCCGATGTAAATATTAAAATATTTTATTTCAAGTGATTTTGGATCATTTATTTTGGTCTGCTGATCATGAAAACTTCACACAATGTGAATGGGAGACAAACATGTTCATAGTATATCGATTAAATTCAGCAGCCATCAGCTCCTCTAAACAGCTGCCTCACAGTTTAGAGATTAAAATAGTCGATGCCCAAAAAACAGAAGAAAGCAATTAGAAGAAAAGCATTTTCAGGTTGTTTCCTTACTTTGTAATGTCTAAAATGTTTGGCAGTTAAGAAGAATGGTGGAAATAAATCTGAAGTTGAGAAACAATGTTGAAAAAACTAGGATTGCTGGAAAAGCAAGTAACCAATGTGAATGCAGTAGTGGTGAACAAATACGTGCCCAGACTTTGTTCACCATATGGGTGTTGATTTAAGCCTGGTTTAAAATTCCATATAAAACAGGTCAATGCCAGCTGTTTAACCTATGCAAATCATAAAGTATATATAAATCATTCACACTGCAGGTATCTCCACCACGTTTTTGCACCATCAACCTACAGTTCTGTACTGTGAAACCAGTGGCGGATGCTGGTCTTTCAAGGAGGGGAAGCTCAATTCCGGCCTACATCATAAAATGAGTCGATTTATTTATACGTAAATTCTACCCTCCATTCCTTTTCAAGAAAATGATCTGTGACCCTGTCGTACCAACAAGGCATCTTTTCCAGGGACT
>BRDA01064623.1:0-10056 GCA_036984385.1 Crenuchus spilurus
ACACGCAGCCATCTGATTGGCCGACACCCCCAAGAGCCGCCACAATACTTTTCTACCATCAATCAAAAAAAAAACAAAAAAAAACACCTCCCCCCTGACCCAAAATTTTGGTGAAAAAGGATGATCACCAATTTTTTTTTTTTTACTTGGCCTAATAAAGATTATGAAGTGCAGTAATGTGCCGTCCATCCAGTGAATCATCTAAAAAGAGTAATATAAATATAAATTATAAGTATAAGTAATATACTAATGCATCTCCACAAATTAGAAAATCAATGAAAATGTCACTTATGTTCATAATTTATTGCAAGAAGTTAAACTGTCATATGTTGTAAATATGCAATACACACAAAGTGACATATTTAATTCTTTTCTGTTTTGTTATTGATACTGTTTGAATAATAATGTACTCAAGCTTGAAATATTGTAATAATTTGAGATTCTGGATGTCTGATTTTTATGAAAAAATTAAATTATGAACTATGATGAGCTTTTTTGACGTAACACGGTATAGTTTGATATTACTGGCTTACTGTTGACTGACTTGAGACTGGCTGAGATTAGACACAATTAGACATGCTTGAGTGAAACAGGTGCATGCTGCAGTTCCCACCGGCCCTCTGCAGTGCATAATGTGTCTGTGGGTGTGCCATTAAGACCAGCGTGTTCGGCCACTCTTCTTCAAACTGCAGAGATTAAGTGGCATTAAGCCATTAAGGCATTAAGGCTGTGTCTCTCTGGGCTTTTGCTGTCTGATCTGATAGATTGGCTCAGTAAACTGCCTGCTCATCTTCAACCCGACACTGCAAAGTCACCGAGGTGCTTCAAATACACTTCACTCTTATCATTTAATATTATTCAATTACTTTACACTGTTTTCTGTTAAACTACTGTGTAAACCATTGTCACTATTAGAAATATGCTATGCAATTCAAATTTAATTGCATACATGCAGCTGCATACTGATGTTGTGGTGGTGTGTTGATATGAGTAGACACAGCAGAGCTTCTGGAGTGATTCTGCTGGCTGAGAACAGTTCACCAGCCAAAAATACCCACTCTGCTGGCATCCTGTGATCACTGATGAAGGACTCGAGGACGACTTCAAACTGTGCAGAAACAGATGAGCTACTACAATAGCCAATAACAATTTACAGTGTCATCAAGGAAGGTCAAGGAGTGGACACAGTGTTTAAAATAGCTGTGCTGTGTCTGATCCACTCATACCAGTGCAACACACAGTAGCACACCACCACCACATCAGTGTCACTGATGCTGGTGGTGAGAACAGTACCTTGAGTTTGCAGTTTCTGTTGATCTATATATTATGCAATGTTCATATCATGTCCTGGCCAGTTGATTTTTTAAATGGTATAAAAATAAGAATATCAATCAATCTATACTTTCACTTGGAAAAACATCAACGATGACCCTCATTTTCAGTGCAGCCAAGTATATACATCTTAAAAGGATAAAAAAGAAGTTAAAATGGAAATTATTCAGGTTAAACTAAAATGAGAGAACTACATAAACAAATAAGCAATAAAATCATAAGATTTTTCAACATAAAATAATGAAAAAAAAAAACTAAAATGTATACAGTCTAGTAAAAAATAAGTTAGAAAATCAAATTAATATAAAATAACAGTAATAAGATTCTGATCAAATCAATTAAGATAATTAACAGTTTTAGAGACTTGTAAATTCCAGGTTTCTAAAGATAAAATCAGATAAAACCAAACAAAACAAAAGCTTAGTTTGACTTTAACACAGTCATGATGTTGTTTTTGAAACACATTTTTATATATTGTTTCTTTATGGTGGTTGGTACTGACGGGTATAACAGCTCACAGGAACAGTGAATACAGTATATTAAACACAGTTCTGCTACAGTGCCCTGTATGATGATAAAAGTAACTGCTAGGGATGTGCTGTAACTCAGACCTTGAAAATACTGTATTAAAGATAAGAAACAGAAAACAGCTCAGCTGGTGCTCCTCACACTGTGCAGTGTTTCCTGTGAGATCTTTTATCCAGATGATTGTGATTTATCAGTGCTCTGGTTGATCAGAGTCACTGAGGGATTCTGTTTAATTTGCTTCATAAACAAGAACACTGTCAGTTTTTCATAGCTGCCAGATGTCTGTGTGTACACATAATAATGGGTGATTACTATATCAATATTATTGAACAAATGATTAGGTTGTGCTTTCATAACCAGTAAAATTTTCCAGACTGTGTTTTGTGATGTTGTCATTTAAAAATATAAACAGTTTTACCTTTTAGGTTAATTTTTACAGTTAGGCATGAACATTCCATTAGGCTTATACGTACAATATATATGGGACGCTTTATAACCACACACAATCATATATGTTGTAGATGTTGGAAAAATGCCTTATATCTCCAAACTGAGAAGAAAACCTTACATTGCAATTGAAAAAATTAACTATATTCATTACATATTTAGAACATTTCTTTTGATTAATTGATGTGGTGAATTTTTCATAAAATGTAAAGGGTATTTTCACCCCAAATTTTTTAAAAAGCTCATGCTTTTATTTTAGAAGAAAAGATCAATAAACTCCAATTGTGTCTGATGCAGATGCTCAGTCAATGGTAGGAGGGTGAAGTAGGACAGTGTCACCACTTTTCGCTCAGTTTTAGTGTCTCCCACAAGTTGTTGACCGTGAGTTTCTAAACTTTAGTACAATGCAAAGCATCATGGGAGCATCACAGAAATATGAAACACTAGAATAGACTATTAGATTAAGACTAATATTATTACTATTATTATATTATTAATACTAATATTGATTACCGGTAATATTCTTAAGAGATTAAGACTATTAATCACTTGAATAGAAGATATTAGTTAACACTATTAATTACTAGTATCGGATTAATTAGCCCATAATCATCCTAAATATAGACTACTAGTCACTAGAATAGGAGATATTGGTCCATAAATAACCACTCATTATCACTAGAATAAGCGATTTTAGTCATAATATTCCAATATCCTGTGATGCATTGTATGAAACATATACTAAATTTCTGGGGCAGAGTAACAGTACGAAAGCTCATAAGCTCACTGTCAACAACTTGTGGGAGACACCAAAACTGAGCAGCCTTTGTGGTTTTTATATTTAAGCCCAAAACTAACAGAAAAATAAAGAATTTTCATCAGAAAAAAGCATGTTATTGTGGAAAATGTTCAATAATGGGTGTAGCTTAGCTAGTTATTATTTTATAATATAGATGTTGTACTCATGCATCTCCAAAAAAAGTTAATTTTGTGAAAAAGTTCATTTGTGTTCATAATTTCATTCAAAAATTTAAACTGTCATGTGTTATATTTGTTATCCATAAAGTGACTGATTTTAAGCCTTTTTTTCTTATAATGTTGATACTACTTGGATTCTGATTTTCATGAGCTATAAGCCATAGTGATCAGCAAAAATTACTTAAAATAAGTCACTTTACCTGTAATGAATATAAAGTCTTTTTGAAATTAAATTATGAACAGAACTGAACTTTTTCATGTTTTTTCTTATTTTTAATATAGAACTGTATAAAAACACAGGTATATGTGTATGTACAGGTATGCGGATCCTGGTGAACCTGCTGCTGGATACTCTGCCCATGCTGGGGAACGTACTCCTACTCTGCTTCTTTGTCTTCTTCATCTTTGGCATCATTGGTGTGCAGTTGTGGGCAGGGCTGCTGCGCAACCGCTGTTACCCTGAGGAGAACTTTACTCTGTGAGTGTAACCTTTCAACTCAACACCTACCAAACATCACTGTAATATAATCAACAGTTAAAAACAACAGTCACACAGAATCACACAAATCTTCAACACCAATTAAACTAACTTCATTATTCATTTTTGAGTATGGGGTTGTTTGGGCTGTTTTTCAATACTTTGAAGTTTTCCTTTATGTGCCACATAAAAACCGTTGACCATACCAATATTTGGCATATTTTTCAAGCACAGCAATACATATATGACCTGACAATTATTCAAGTAATTGATGATGATGTTATTTCGGTCATGTGATGAGGTAACGAATGAAAGCATTGAAGGAAGTGTTATGACCGGACTTGTGGAGGGAGTCCAAAGACATGGAAGACCAAGAATAACCTGGATAGATAACATTAAGATAACATTATTAGGTGCTAGCCTGCTACAAACAATGAGAGACAGAGGGCATTGGAGAGAAGTGACTCGTCTATGCAGCCTACCACCCCGAAGCAATGACGTCATGTGACATGACATGACACCTCAATTTTTACTTATTCAAGATGAAACACAAACTAGAGTTCCAAGTGAGCACTGTCAATTAATGAAAGAGTTATTAATCTATAAACAGAGATAATACTGACTATTGAACACTAGTGTATGAGATATTAGTTTATAAACAACCTCAATAAACACTATTCAACACTACAATAGAAGCTATTAGTCCATAAACGGTCAAAGTAAACACTAGTAATGACTTGAATATGCAATATTATTCAATAACAACCTTAATAAGAATATTAATCACTACAGTAGGAGATATTAGTTCATAAGTAACCTCAGAAAAGACAATTAATCACTAGAATATGAGTTATTAGTCCATAAACAGTGTAATTAAATACTATTAATCACTAAAACATGAGATATTAGTCCATACACATCCTCAGTAAAGACTATTGTTTTACACTTGGTGGCAGTGTAAGCCCTGCTACATTATGCAGCTTCCTCTTGGGCATCTCACTCCTCCATCTCACTGCTTTAAGACATGTGTAAATATGATTTTTATATTAAGTTTAAATAATCATCTCTCCATTTCTATTTGGTGTATTAATATCAAAGACTAATAAAGAGGTCAAAGTGAGCCCCATCACAAAGTCTTGACAGCAGTGTTCAACATGACTTCCTGAGGTTTAAACCCAAATGTTTCAGAGCCAGCTAAAGTTAGCATGCTAAACAAAGAGAAGCTAATAATGAGCTAATGTGAAGGCGGAGAACATTTTAAAGCCCTTCCAACTCCTTCTCCTTTTTACCCTCATGTACTGTGCTTCTCTTTGCCTTCTCTAAGAGCTCAATAAAAGCCTGATTATGAATCTAAATTTATAAAAATGCAAATATCTTTGTCATCGAGTTGAGCCTTCCCTTTCATTAAAGCTTCCTCTTCTCTGTTCAGCTGTGTTTCATCAATATGAAGCCCCCTCCCGGCACTCTCTCTTGGCTACCGTGCCAGCAGAAGCACAGTGTATATATTGCTACTTGACTTACAAGCACTGTGGGTGTTTTCTTTGCTCTTACAGAATGTAGCATGTCCAAATTTGCCATTAGCACACGGTTAATATTTAAGTCTGAGCTCCGGGTCAGGCTGGAGTACATTGGGGTTAAGTGTCCAGCTCAGTGGTGGTGGGTAGACAGTGTGTGTTTTTTGACTCAGTGCATGTTGGAGCCTAGGGCTCTTAGTGTCTGTGAACCGTGTGGGATTCATGTTTCTGAGTTTTCAGAAACGTTAGCCTACAGCCTGATGCTTTACCCACTTCACAGCCATCAACGTAGAGCTCCTACACCTTCTTTTCCCAAGAGGAATCTGACAGAAAATAAGGTTGCAGTTCAAGACTTTTGAGAGCTGAGCCACAAACAGAAGCTTTTTGTTATTTATTGAGAGTAATACACGTTTTGTTTTTTTAAGACATGATGTCTAATGAACATTTCAGTTGGAAATGTTGTAATTGTTTAAAGCAGCTTTCCTTTCTGTACAATTCAGCTGAGAATAAAATGTGTACAAACATTACCACAGGTGAGCTCAGTTGTAGCGACTGAAGGAAAAAATAATAAAAAAATGTATGTTTCAGCCAAATGAGCTTTTCAACCTATATTGACACACAGACAGAAAGACTGAAAGATAGACATGGACACGGATGAACAGACAGACAGACAGACAAAGAGACAGACAGAGGTAAATATAAAATGGCGCATATAATTTTATACATTAGGCAAAAATAAGAATAGAAATACATTACAATAGAAAATAAAGTATATAAGACTAAAAGTATGGTATTGCACAAAATATTGTACTCAATGAGATACTTTAGAACAGAAGTATCTGCAGTATTTAGTCTAAAGTGCATAGTATTGTATCATAACAGAAGGAGATTATGATATACTGCACAGTGTGTATCCTCAGAAGAGTGCAGTTCTCTGTACAGTATATTGTCCTGCGATCCGTACTGTCTTTAGTAAAGAGATTTGTTTTAGATAGTGGGTAATACTGCAGTATGGGTGCCCCAAGTTTCTCAGTGGACTAAGGCGCTTTCCTCTGAGCGCATTGGCTGCAAAGCTCAGTTCAAAAGAGGTGGTGGCTTGACTTCACATGCACTGGAGGAGGCCTCGGTGATGTGATGCCGTGATGTGTGCTCTTTAACACAACTGTATCTGTCTAGAGTTGGCAGACTTGTCTGCAGGAACAAAATCAAAATTCCATATAAACATTTGTATAATTCTGCAAGATTTTATCTTAGAAACAAAACAAAACATTCAATAAAAACCTTAAAGGGTATTCTTTCAAATACATTGAAAAGCTTGAATCCAAATATATTTTTTTAGATTCTTGTGAGAGGAGCTTAAATAAGCAGAGACACGTCTGTGACACCGTGTCAGACAGCTGAGCATATTTCCCTGACAAAAAACGTGCCCCGTCATTCCTATGATAATGACATGGTAATTCTGGACACATCATTAGTGGAATAGTGCCCCTGGTATGTATGGAATCTGTATGTGAACAAAGACATTGCACCTGAGGTGATCCTGATCACCTCACACATACTGTATCTCATAAATAATGAAATGCGTCACCTCACATTTGTTAAGCTTTAGAAATAAAACTACATACAATTTCTAAAATCTGTAATGACCAATGTGAAGCAGACACCTCTGTTTATTCAGTTCAGAACTCAAAAGTCTTGACTAGATATGTTTAGAGTGTGTTTTTTCACAATATATCAGCACATCTGAAAATAGGTTTTTGGAAAGTTTACAGCAGATTTAATAAAAAAAAATCATTGATGGGTATAAGTTCTACTCTTGCACTAACAGAACCCTTCAAACTATCTACAGGAATCTTTTTTTGTACTTTTAAAATGTTCTTCAGTAACAAGTGCATAAAAATGCTTTTAAGTGTTCTACCTAGTGTGACCGACTGAAGAACCTCTAAAATCTTCTAGGATCTTTGTTCAATGAAGAACCTTCAAATGTTTCAAGTAAAACCTTCAGATTATAAACTAAAACCAAGCTTGTAACTAATCCAGTTGTAGATCTTACCTTGAGGTCTGAGGACACTAATCAAATAGACACCAACAATCACAAACATTCAAAAATATGCAGTTGATGTATAGAAGTATGTACCATAATAACATGTTCATATACTTCTTGATTCAACACGTTATTCATGAAGAAAGGACAGTTGTTATGGGTCCTTTTGGTTGGGACTTCTACAGTTATTTGTGTCATGCAGATGCCTTTAACGCAATGCACTTGATCACAGCTCCATAATTGAGATTCCGACTGATATAACAATGCGAGCTTTCACATGGCCCTTAGTCTTTGTTTATCACAGCTTGGTGTTTGGCACTGATTTAAAACCTGGCCCTTGTATTTGTTTCCCCTTTTTGATCTGTGAATTTGTTCCTTTCAGAATTAGAAAGCAGTGTCTTTTTAGCCGTAGATCAAACTGCAATTAGAATGAACAGGGCTTATGTTGACACTATTTGCATAGAGCTTTTGTTTGCTGTCTGTTTTGGCACCTGTGCTTTGAGGTGCTTCTTTTGTATTCTGTCACTGCTTTTGGTTGGTTTTCATCTGTATAGACTCTAATCTAGTCTGATCAATGTGTCTAATCTAAAATTTAATCTCTGAATGAGAAGCACAATCACCCTCCCAGCACCTCCTGGGTGTATCACAGATGCATTGATGTAGTGTTTCTGAGCTGATAATGATATCTCTAAACAAGACTTTAAGAGACAATCAAGAGACATTAACAAAAGATATTACACATATTATAGATACATTATCAGCAATATTAGACAAACAACTTTTCTCACTATACTGTATACTATATATGACATACCAATTAGGAAATGATAAATATATGGAATGAATCTTAGGAATACTTGAGACAGCAACTGTTTGTAGGGTACCCACTTCTAAGTCCTCAAAAAGGAGGTGGATCCTGTGAATAAGGATGCATGTTTTCAATACTCAAAATTACAAAATGAACAACACTGCAAACAATTTGAACTACGTATCTGTGATATAAATTTGTGTTTTACTCATCATATGTTTCCCAGAGTTTGCAATTGGCCAGGAATTTCAGGTTTTCACAGAGATTTTGCTTTAGTTTTCTGACAAGTCTTGTCTTTGACAACAGAGGAATCATCATAAATCTCTATTAACTTTAATACAACTGCCCACGCTTCTGTAAGAGTGATGGTGCCTCACAGCATGATATACTTTACGAAGTTCAGCAGCAGATATTTTGTCATTCAGGGGTGACTGAGTGGTATTAAAGAACATGGACAGAGATGAGGGACCTGCACTCCACACGTTTTGCTTGTGCTTGTTTGTATCAGCATGCCGACTGATAGCACCCTTTCTTTTACTGCTAACCTACCAAACACCGGACGTTAATAAGATGGCAACTTTTGCAGAAATGCATTCACTTTATCAATATACTGTGGATGATGTAAACATGTTGCTCGGCTAATTTTTTGGCCAATATGACAAATTCTTGACCAGTCCAAATGAAATCAACAGAAGAAAACTACAGAAAAGAAAATCATTTGAAAAATCTCTCCACACAACATATTTTTGTAGTAAATTCATCACAAAAACTATATATATAGTTAGAAAATTAAATAGTTGAATATGAGTAAACAGAAGCTTTAAGGGAATACTTTAAGGGAATACAGCAGTTTAACTTAATGTGTACCAGCCACATGTGGAGCTTCTGGTTTAATTCCCACCAAACACTGGACGTCATATGGAAGTTGTTTTTTGGGCTAAATCTGGTCAGCCCATCATGGCCTTTATTTAGCACAAAAATAGACGTTGAAAATTGAGCGGTGTTTAGTCCATTCACCACTTTCACAATTCCCAGAATGCACCGCGCAACCGGCAACATCCGGTTCACCATTTTCTCTTGTTTGTCTCTTGTTTATGTCTGTGCCAGCTACACTAGTAGTGTAGCTTAGTATTGATAGCATGCAACATGATAACTTGCAACAATGTGTTTACACTAAAAACCCACTGCATAAATTGAAAATACAAGTTGACACAACAAGATACAATGTTTAATATCCAAAGAAATATTACCTGCATACAAAAGCTAGTAGATACCACATAAGTATTTACTTACCAAATAAAGTTGTAAACAGTGTATGTAGCATAGCTGGCACAGACATAAACAAGAGAAAATGGTGAACCGGATGCGCGGTGCATTCTGGGATTTGTGAAAGAGGTAAATAGGATTTGGACCAAATTTAGCCCAAAAATAGACGTTTAATATTTTTCTGTTTTCAGTCCATCAGATTTGAACCAAATTTAGTCCAACATGGTATCTTTCTGGCCACATTTAGCCCAAATACAGACATGAAAATAATATGATTGATGCAATAAGATTAATGCAAAAGTTGTGGACAGCCTTTCTGAACATAATTACAGCTGTTCAAAACATTATATTATATACCTTATATATACCTGTATAAATATATACAGTGAGGAAAATAAGTATTTGAACACCCTGCGAATTTGCAAGTTCTCCCACTTAGAAATCATGGAGAGGTCTGAAATTTTCATCTTAGGTGCATGTCCACTGTGAGAGACATAATCTAAAACAAAAAATCTGGAAATCACAGTGTATGATTTTGTAATAATTTGTTTGTGTGTTACTGCTGCAAATAAGTATTTGAACACATGTGAAAATTAATGGTAATATTAGCCTTTGTTTGCAGTTATAGAGGTCAAACGTTTCCTGTAGTTTTTCACCAGGT
>BRDA01064624.1:0-18234 GCA_036984385.1 Crenuchus spilurus
GAGAGAGAGAGAGAGAGAGAGAAAGAGAGAGAGAGAGAGAGAGAGTGACAGTGAGAGAGAGAGAAAGAGAGAGAGAGAGAGAGAGAGAGAGAGAGTGACAGTGAGAGAGAGAAAAAGAGAGAGAGAGAGAGAGAGTATATAAAGTAATGAGGGGTCACTAGTCTGTATATAATGAGCAGGTTGTATAAGAGCTGATCACTCACAGTTGGAGAGAGAGAGGTGGGGACACTTCAGGCTGCAGTATGAGGGTCCAGGCGCTCATCCTGTTCATCTCAGCGATGACTGCTCAGCATGCAACATCTCGAGTACCAGACCCAGACCCGGTTCTTTCTGAGCCCTTCAGTCCTGCAGGTAACACATCAGTAAAGATAAAAGAACAGTGCTGCTGTTATCCACACCTGCTTTAAAAGTCTTTATTCTGGCAGATGTGGAGCCGTGGAGACTCAGAGGATACCCCTCGCTGGAGCAGAGGGACCTGGATGAAGCAGAAGATGCCAGTCTTTGCTTCTTCTTGAGGGAGAAGGACACTGAGAGCCAGGTTTCCTGCAAGCACCGCTTAAACCTGCGCAGCAAATTCAACTACAACCCGTTCGGGCTGCGCTTTGGCAAGCGAGGTGGACGCTCTAAACCCCTGAGTGAGAGGTGGAGGAGAGGGAGGCTGCTGCCTGTTCTCCTGGTGAGGGAACTGGAGGAGGCTTCATGAACACTTCATTTATGCAAGAAGTCTTGATTGATGTGCGTTTTGTGACCATGACCTTCACTTTTCTTACACTAAAGGTGGATTCAGGTGTTCAGGGACTGTGGGATGACTGACGATGTCTAATGATCTGATTTCTGTTCATCAGCTCCACTCTTACAAAAGACTCTTCTAGAGTTCTTTAGTACAGTAAATGGTTCTCTATGGATCCACAAACACTCAAAGAACCCAAAAAGGTTGTTTACATGGTTCTTCAGACTGATCCTCATCAAATTGAAGAACCCGTTGAGTGTTCATGGTTCCATATAGAACCATTTTGTTTACTAAAGAACCCTTGAAGAACCATCTCTTTTATAAGTGTATACATGCAGACTGTAGTCCATCTGTTTCTCTGTATCACCCTGTTCTTCAATAGTCAGGACCCCCCACAGAGCTGCTGGATCATTCTCAGTGACACCGATGTGGTGGTGGTGTGTTAGTGTGTGTCAGTGTCACTGCTGGAGTGAACCAGTCAACAGTGACAGGAATAGAGGACCAACACAAACTGTGCTGAGCTGCTATGGCTTTGAGCTCTGACTTTAAATCTCACTCAGAGGTGCTAAAGTCATCACCTCTCAGTAACACATTAAAAACTTATTTTAGTTTAGCTTTTAGTTAAAACATTACTAACACTCCAGCCCATTTAACTCACTAAGCCTGTACTCTATTATGTATATAAAGCTTTAGAAATAATTTTAGTGCATTATTTTGCATTATACATTGTTTTCATGCAGCTTTTTTGTTATTTATTTGTCTTTATATAGAAATGGTCTTAATAATTTGGCTTTTATTTATATAAAACAACTGGAACTCCTATACAGCTCACTACATGTTTTTATTTGACATGATTTACTTTAATAGGTTGTATTTACTAGTCATACTGTCACATCTCTACTTCTAGTGCACGGTTTTATTCATTAACACATTCATATAATGTTTTATTTTTTTCTTCATGTTTCTGCCGAAATAACCATTTTATTATTTGACTGTAAAGTACACTGAGCTGCCTGGTGAATGTAAAGTGCTCTATAATCAGTTATTTCATATTTTTTTATATTATAATAAATAAACAGACTGAACTACCAGCATAATAGTGTCCAAAAAGCACTGTTCTGTAAAACCAGTAACAGTGTACCAAAGGTAACAATGAAGGAGGGGGTTTGGACACGAGTGTGATGGTGATGTGCTGGTTTTAATGCTAATTTGATGGTAGTTTGTGTAACAAGTTTCTTAGTGTTCACCTTCAGTCTGGCCCAGAACACCTGAATCTGTCTAAATGAGTGGACACTTAATACACAAACGTTGATTACATGTTCTCTGTTGTATTTGTGTGTAATAAATGTTTTTGTACTGTTTTATGTTCAAAACTGATGATCTTTGGGGGGGGGTTGGATGGGGGGCAGCTGTATTAGAGAAGCGGGCTCAGGTCATCAACCTCATCATCTCAGTGGACTCAGAAACAGATGTTGAGACCAGCTGAGCCCAGTGTGTCTGAAGTCAAATGACTGAAAAGCTACAATCCATTCAAAGATCAGTGTCTACAGGACAGGGGCATCAAAAGGATTTGTAATATGGGGGGGGGGGGGCATTACTGTTTTTCTGATTTAGTGACAAGCCTACTCATAACAAAAAAATGACATGGCATCACGCAGCCTTTATAACACTAAATTACACTGTGCCAAGCAATGGTGACACAAAACCTGCATGTAATTATTAACATTTATGTGCATTATGCCTTTAAATCAGTAATGTCTTTAATGACGTTCACTCAATTGACTAGAATGCACTCAAAATAAATACTAATTTGAGTTTACATTTTAGATTTCATTCACAGCTGCCCTTCATCACTCTCCTCAGCAACAGCACTCTCTCCACTGTCCCTACATGCTGACCTGCCGGACTCCCTCTCAGTACCAGGCTTCTATGTCAAGAGAGATGGATTAAGCAGTTCTATTGCCACTACTGCCATAGACGTGGATCTCATTCTTGGTATTACAAAAACAGTTTAACTGTGGAAAACAAGGTTTGATGTCACTACTGAATTTGGGTGAAGTGATAGCTAACGTTAAGCTAGCTCATGGATCACCCAACATTGATTAGCTGGCTAACTGCACTAAATGTCCATATTAAAAAAAAAACTATCCTGTGGGGAAATTTACTTACTTTCTGCTTCTTTCTAAAGAATCTCCTAATGTCCATTGTGTCTGAGGAGTAATCAGATATTGCAAATAACCATTCAAGAATACCAATCTATACTAGCCTACTGTTAAAGTAGCTTTTGCCTTGTTTCATTGTTTAGTTGAGCAGTAATTTAACATGGCCTAGGGCTACTTTTGAAGCTGCGTAAAAATAAAAATAGCAAAAGCTGGACACTGAGATGTCAACAGCACTGACGTCACTTCCAGTGTTAGACAACCTGCGCTGACAATTCACTTCCTCATTACTGCTGCAAGAGGTGCGATCAACAGGAAAACCTGGAGTGGACTAGTAGTGGTACGAGTATTCTCCCATTAGTCAAGCAGATTGTTTATCGAAGCAACAGAAACAGCGCTGGGTGAACTTATATTTTGTGGTAATGCGGGCGGGTGGCGTCCAAACGAATGTTTTGGAAATTAGGGGGACACGTGGTCTTCACAAATTATTGCAGCACCTATGCTACAGGTAGGGTTTGCCACCCGTCCCGTAAAATACGGAATCGTTCCTTATTTGTGAACTAAAAGTCATGTTCCGTATTGAGCCGATACGGGACGCGATTTGTTCCGTATTTTCATCAAAGGGGAGAAATGCGATTGAACTGAGAGAGCGGCCTCCAAAAACAGTCACGTTATATTAAACGGACACGAGTCAAACACTAGGATCCAGCGGAGCTGCCCAATCTGAAGCCCGCCTACAATCTCACTGATTAGCTCAGCCGTTTGTTGCTAATCTGTGATTTGCTGGCTCCGCTGTCACTTCATCTGTTTCACTGCCAAGATCACACTTTTTAAACAGAGCAAGACTTTCTTTCCTCCGTTTAGTGGAGAACATGCTTCTCAGAATTCACAGCAAACAGCCAATCCGAAATTAGTAACGGATCTTGTAAGTCCAAGTCTATAATGTGTATCCTAGGTGTAATTTTATGTAAATTAGGTCTATTGACCACACATTCCAAAAATAAGTGCAAAACTGTTGTTAATGAGTTGGAGTGAAGTTTGACACAAGTTTCAGTTAAGAAATGTGCCGTTTTTAACCCTTTATTCATTTTTAATAATGCATTATAATAAGTTGAACTTAAATAGCGCATTTCTATTTTCTATTATTTTATTAATAATTAATATTAATATCAGTTATTTTATTACTAATGATTAGTTATTATATTGTTAACAGTAACTAGTAACGGTTAATAAAATAATATTTAAGTACTGTATTAATATTTGTTAATAGTTAAAAAATAATATATATTTGTTTATATTCCAGACCCCCCCACACACACACCACCCCATGGGTGTTCATTTCAATATAAAAAAAAGGTGGCAACCCTAGCTACAGGTCTAAATTGCATCTGCACTCAGATTGACTAACAGTTACTGCTTTTACAGTATTTAATAAAAGTAATGTGACATGTTTTAAAGTAGGAACAATCATTACCATCAACTTTTTATTTACATTACCTCAGTTTGACCAAGATCATTTTAGGCTTTGAGGGTCCCTGTCCAGCAGTTTGGTGATTTCTCTGCGCCACTAAACCTGATGAGCTGACTCAGGTGTTTGTCTCACACCCGATTTATTCCACTGGTTTAACAGAACAGGTTTGTTGGAACTTTCAGCAGTAATGTTAGGTAAATGTAGTTAAAAGGTATTAAAATGTTCAATTTCTTAGTTTAAAATAAACAATTCTAATTTTACAATAAACTTCAAGCTGTGATGCAACTTAAACACAAGAGGGCAACAACCTCCATTAAAAAAAAAAAAAAAAACCAGACACGTGATGCTTGGTTGAACGTTTATTCTCTGCTCATTTCATACACATTCAATTTTGACACTTTTTTAATGAAACATCTCTTTACCCATAATCCTGCTTGTGACAATCCCTTCTTTCCTTCTGAATTAAATCAGCTCCACACCACAGTGAAGTGTTCTGCCCTTTATTCCTGCATTCCCCAACAATGTACTGTGGGAAAGCAAACATCTGACCATAGGTTAAGAAACGTACACCTTCAGTTTGGACCTCTACCTACATGGAGCACAAAAGTAGTAACATCTAAAAATAACTGGAATACGTGGAGATGGAGGTTTGATTGTGTACGAGACGGAGGGAGTGTGTATGTGGCAGGGTTTGGAGTGTCTATGTGAAGGCCGTACAGCATCTACAGGTCTTTCAGGTCCTTCTGAATGCCCCAGAGGGTATCAGCGCTCTTCTTGAGCTGGGCCACCTCTTCATCGGTCAGAGTCATGTTGACCACACTGGCCACTCCGCTGCTGTTCAGCACACAAGGCAGGCTCAGGTAGACCTCATCATTGATGCCGTACATACCCTGAAAAATAATTTAGGGTTTTAGCGACAACTTCCAACACTCAGGTACAAGCAAGACTACACATTCATAATGTGACCCCGCCAAGGAAAACCAGGCCAAAGTCACTGGGCAAGGTATCATGTCAATATCGTTTCACACATTAGTGACAAAACTTAGCCACTCTATTATTGCTTTAAATGAAAGATAAGTCTCATCTATCAGAGTACATATTTTGAGCAAAGACAATCATTCACAAAAGGTTTTTAAAAAATAATAAATAAAAAAAAAAAAATTTAAAAAAAAAAACCCTGAGACCTGGTTTTCCCTGGCGGGGTCACATGACCACCCCGGTTGTGAAAGGTCAATACAGGGGAAATGAAACATTTGATCAGGAGCATGGGGTGGTCAAATTTAGAAATGACAAATTCTGTGCATCTATGAAGATGCTCAGTGGAATGTAATCTGACAACACTGCAAAGAGACAGTGAAATTTGTCAAGATGGCTTTATATAAAAAAAAATAAAATAAAAAAAAATTAAAAAAAAAACACAAATTAACTGCCAATTTTTTTTTTTTTTTTTTTTTTTAATTTTTAACAAAACCTGCACTCCGCATGTGAAAAATTACAAATATTCAGGCACTATTCAGGCACTCAGTGATACAGTAGTCTGCTTCAAGTGTGACTGGCCTTGTGCTAGTCAGCTGACTGATTAATAAGTGCATCACTGGTACAAAACTGGGTTTTTGTTTTGTTAGAAGTACATTTCCAGAGAAATCAGCAGTTTAATGTTGACAGTAGCCAGTTCAGTTGGATATAACTCAGAATTGAGGAACGTTTTGATGGGAAGTGTAGAAAGCTCAAATATGATCCTAGGAACATGTCCATGTTCAGTTCTCACCTTCACCATGGTAGAGACCGGGTGAACCCGGCTCAGGTTCTTCACTAGACTTTCGGTCAGATCTGCCACACTCAGTCCAATGGCCCAGTTGGTGTAGCCCTTCAGCTTGATCACCTCATAAGCACTGCAAGATAAGAGCATGTTCAGCTTTTCCCATTTATTCATTTCACATAATTAGGTCTTCAAGGATCAACATTAAACTGAATTTCTGGTGTCCAAAGAAGCTGAAAGTACAACATTAAGAGTAACAGTCCACAGCAGATTTGAAAGATTCATAACCTGGCTAAAGATGGATTTTCTGTATGAAACTCAGTCTAAACACCACAAGGTTAACTGCTGTTAAACCTGGCCAGATCTGATCATTACTCAGTCTGTGTTTATAGTTATACGTGTTTATATGGTACACATCCGACAGCCAAAAATGTAATGGCATAAGTTTTGTAATCATGACCAAAAGCTGCTCGTTTTGGAGCCAAAACAGACCAGTTCAGTCCAGTTTTGTTTTTGCTGCTTTAACATTCCTGATTCCGCTCAATGACAAGTTGATTATTAGCTAATAAGTGTGTGAAAACAACTCTGTAGTACAGATGGGACTCCAGGTGAGAAGATTGAGGGCACTTTATGCCTGGCCAACAATGCAGGATTCATGTCCCAACACTACATAACCCACCATGAAATGCCACACTTTCAGATTATACACAACCCCAATCCTCAAAGGAGGCTCACAAACCAGTTTCACAATAGTGAAACCAGTGCAAGTGATGAACTTTATGATTTCGTAGTAGGTTTGTATCTTTAGCACAGGCCAATAAAATGCTGGAAATGGGCATAGCCACCCACCTAAATCGGACTTGAGAAACTAATTCACCCTTAAGGGCTCAACTGATGAATTTTACAAGTCCTGGCAACCTTGTATAGATCTGGTAAAAGCCAGGCATTAGTCCTCTCCAATCTTTATTTACACTCAAGTGTAAATGTATAGTTTTCTTTACAAGATGCTCCGTTTCCCTCTTTAAAGTGTTCATTCGATATCAGTACACATTTATATAAATAATTAGACAACATGGTTCAACTACAGCACAAGTGGGGAGCACCAAGATGATGAACATGTGCAGAAACTGTAACAGCCCTGGATTTAAGTCCAATATGTTTACTTGCAATAATTTGCAAATATGAGCCACCTTTTAAGTTTTTTTTACAAAAGTTCTGCCCTCACTGCTGTCTTTCAGGCATTTTACACCAGAGAATCAGCTCCACTACATTACACGGAGATGTAAACAATGAATATGCTTACGATTCTCAGTCAGGTGCAGCCCTGACTACAGCTGGAGACAACTGGATGAATAAAGACTGGATTACAGACCCCCAACTCAAGATTGTAGGAAGATCATTTACAATCACTTTGAAACCAGGAGATTTTATGAATGGAGGAGCAAGTCATCCTGTAGCATTGGCCAGGATATTTGGCAACCCCGTACAAGAATATTACCTGTCCACAACCATCTTGTGAGCCTCCTTCCAGTTCTCGCTGTCCTGATCAGTGCCGATGGCAGGGTTGAGCTTCTGCAGGCTCACTCCAGCAACGTTAGCACCACTCCATACAGGCACTGCACAAAATAGTATTGCCTCATTTGGACAGGATTTAAACTCACTCAACTGCTTTATAAAAGATCAACACATTTTGCTCAAATACTAAATCCTAATAAGCCATCCAAGATAATTTAAACTAACATTGTCCACTGATAAGCTTCATTTAAATAAAAATAAAAAAAAGTATTGACTAAAGAACTGTTCATCACAAGCCTCCTGATTAGGTGGATCATTTGTTCAATTACAGCCAACCTACACAGAGCCACAATAAGCTACTATAATATCCCTCCTTCCAGAGCTCACCGCTGGAGTCTCCATGTTCTCCCAGAATGTAGCCATTGAAGCTGGTGGCATGGATGCCCAGCTTCTCAGCCATGATGTAGCGGAAGCGAGCAGAGTCCAGGTTGGTGCCGCTGCCAATTACGCGGTGCTTGGGTAGGCCGCTCAGCTTCCAGGTCACGTAGGTCAGGACATCCACTAGTAAGGCAGAAGGAAGGGTTAGGGATACAGTTTAGCCACATTCCTGTTGGAAAAATCTCAACCTAATCCAGGAGTGAAGAAATGAGGCTCGGGTTCAGAAGTTTAGCGATTTCTCTACGTGTTGACACAGGTGTGCTTGTCTAAAGGAATTCAATCTCTAATCTACACAGAACTCCAATACAGATAGCATGTCAGCGAGTTCATCACACGTACGGGCTTCAAAACTTGTAAACTTAAGCGATCAGTGTTTACACTGACATTTCAATCCTGTGTTTTAATGTTAACAGTTCATAGCTCAGGAGCTGGCTGGCTAAAAGGCTAATCAGCAGATGGAAGCATTAAACGCTCCAAAATCTGTTGACTTTGGACTAAAACAGTGGAGCAGCAGCAGCTCAAACCATCACAGACTGCAGAAACTGCACACTGGACTTCAGACAGCTTGGATTGTGTGTCTCAGACTCTAGGAGCTGATTTACTTATAAAATGTAAAGAAAAGAGGATGTTGGACCAGTTCTGGTTCTGCTTAGTCCAGGTAAGACACTTCTAATGTTGTCTCTGGTTGAGGAGTGTTGATATTAGGAATGTGGCAGCTGTAGCTCTGAGATACAGTATTTATACTGTTTATAGTCATTTACTAAATTAAATTCTAATACATTGATACTGTGCACAGATGTTCTCACCTGGGTTGGACACAACAACCAGAGTGCAGTTGGGACTGTATTTGACGATCTGAGGGATGATGTGCTTGAAGATGTTGACATTTCTCTGCACCAGGTTGAGTCTGCTCTCACCTTCCTGTTGACGTACGCCCGCAGTCACAACCACAATGCGCGAGCTCGCAGTTACAGAGTAATCTGTCAACCACAAAGATGATTTATATAAAATGGTCTTTAAAATAGGTCAAAATTTGTACCACTACAATTCAGTATCTGTAGTAGAGCACCATCTCACCTTTGTCAGCCACAATCTTGTGCGTCTTGAGGAAAAGGCTGCCATGCTGCAGGTCCATCATCTCTCCTTTCAGCTTATCCTCAATCACATCGACCAGGGCAAGCTCATCACACAGGTCCTAAAAGAAGAAACACAGTGAAACTAAGACACCATCATTAATACAAACTAGTCCTAATGTAAAAAGCACTTTCACTTACCCTGAGCAGGATGCTGACTGCACAGGCCATGCCCACCTGTCCCACACCCACCACAGTGACTTTGTTGGTGGGCAGCAAAGGAGTGCTGGCCAAAGGAGTAATGAGTTTCTCCATAACTGAAGCCATTTTTCTGCAAGAGGGTGAAAGTGAAGTAGTTTAACTTGCTAAGAATTTTTTTAAAAAAGGATTAATTATTCCCCCCCCCCCGCTAGTTCAGTTACGTCAGATGTGACAGGTTCCTACCCATCATAAGTACACCAACATGAAAGGGCTTGTGATACGTTACCACAAGCTTGGGGGTGGAACATGTAATGCTGCCTGGCAACACTTGGCACATGCTTGTGCCAAACAATGTGCCACTGATGTTCCTCCGCTTGCATTAACAGACCATTGCAGGAACAAACTGTACCCTACAGTTCAGCTCATCTGATTAGTTTATTCTGATGCAAATTTCTGAAATACTTCTGGCTGTATTTAGTCTTAGTATACAGATACACCCAAAACCTTCAATCACAAACCAAGATGAAGGTTATTAAAGAATCACTCAATCTACTCGGTGTCTAAACTCCACCTGAGACTTATGTGGATGAAACAAATGGATGGTAAAAGCGAGGCTGATTTAAAGTTATGACAGTTACAGGTAGTAGTCAGCATCAAGGAGTTCCTTAAAGATGGCATTTGTTACACTAATCAAGTGTACATAAACTTAACTTAATATAGAAGTATTTGGGATGTGAAGAATGCATTTATGCAAATTTGCCATCTTACATCGATAAATTTGACACGAGTACCTAAAAAGTAACTCGAGTACATATTCACTGCATTCTTAAACAACAATTTTTATTAAGTGAAATCTAGTACAGCACTTAAAGCTCTCAAACATATGAACTACTTTTAATATTATTTTAAGCTTGTGTGTATGGCAGATACAGCCGTAGTGAAATTTTCGGGACCTGGCAACCCTACTCCGCGGCCCGTCCTCATGATGCCCTTGACATTCCCGGATGCTACGCGTTGCTCGCCACATCACGATTTTAAATTATGTTAAAAAGCATTTACTTGGATATAAAACCACACCTGGTCTTACGACACAGATCGGGCTTAAAGATAAAACACGATTATGAGATCAAGTCTGACTTTTATAAGCGTTTTTGTCGTCTGAAATTGAACGGATGCACAGCGAGGCCAAAGTTGGCTGCTTATTGTAACTCCGCCGTTCCACCTTAAATGCGCAAGTGTTACAGTCAGGCCGTTGCCAACACTTCAACGTAGCTACTGCAGGATTTAAGGTGGAACCGGTCAATTCCTCGTGATCTGTTCAAAGTGCAGAAAGATGCCCGTTTCCTCTGAATAAACGTAATGTTTTTAACGTGACTATATTTCTAAGTAACTTAAGAGTTGATAATAACATACACATGGTCGAAATAGTCATTGATACTGAGGAAATCAACTGCTAGTCAATATGTGGTATATTAAGAAACTAAGTAAAAAAGTAAACAACAAAATGTTGCAAACCACGCTACGTGTATTAATACTAAGTTGAAGTTTATAAAAATGACGAGATGAAATACGTACATGTGTTAGCAGAGGTGTAAATGAGTTGTCCTTGGCTGATGGCAGTGTCGGAGCGTCTGTATCACAGTGAAGAGGAGGAGGACGGCAGCACACACTGCGCATGAGCGGAAGAAAAGGGCGCACTCTTCATTAACATCAGCTGCTGTAAACACGTTGTGGAGTTCTTAACCACCGGAACCGGAGCTGATCCACTACTAGGTACAGCAGTGCTGCTCAGTCCTGGTTCTGGAGTATCTCTACTCTGCACATCTTACATGTTCCTCTGTTCCCAGCATACCTAAGCCAATTAATGAGCTCATTAACAAGGCCTACCTGCGCTCAAGAAGGTGTGTTTTGAGCGGAAGACAATCACAATCATTTCAATTGATGTTGGCTTTATTGATGCAACTGTCTCAACAACAGTGCCACCAAAGCACAAATGAACAATACAGTTAATTATAGAAATAACTTGAAAGGGAAAATTTGTGAATAAACTGATTTGACTTGTCATAGTTGTTAAGCTGGTGCAATGTGGTTGGTATGTGGATGCTAAGCTGTTGCTAACTGGTTGCTAAATGTTTACTCAGTGATTGCCAAGTGGATGCAAAACTGTTGTCATGTGATTGTTAAATGGGTGATATATGGTTGCTAGGTTGTTGCTAGGCTGCTGAAAAGTGGTTGCTATGTGGTTACTTGGCTGTTATTAAGTGGTTTCTATGTGGTTATGGGCTGTTGCTAGCTGTCATGTACCAGTACTTTTGACTAAAGTGGTAACTCCATGATGAAATAATACTGGCTAATGGCTGTTATGTTGTAAGAGGAGGAACAGAGAGAGAAGGGGGGACGGGTGTGGCTGTTGTGTGTGTGAGAAAGTCAGAGGTGAATGACATTCCACCATCATCCTTGCAAAGTGCCATCTGCAGGAGCCTAAAGTTGCTACCACCTTAAAGGCACATTATGTAATATTTTGGGTTATCTTTTAGCAGAATTTAATATAATCACTAATAAAAATGATTAAAAACACATCTAATCATTATAAACTAAGAAGTCGTTTGATTATTTTACTTTAGAATAAGCTGTTTATATCTACATTGGTCGCGGGTCAAACACCGACTGAGGCCGCCATGTTGCATCGCCATGTTTCTACAGTAGTTCGAAAAGGACAAATGAGGCTAGCAAAAACCATTTGTGTTGTAATGACGAATTGGCCACTCAAATTCGATGTCGCTGTAGCTATGTTTTACCGTTGGCTGGCATAAAACAGGAGAAGAAGAAATAAGCATATACCTCAATAAGAAGAAATACACGGAGGAGAAGCAAGAATAAAGGTTTTTTGGTTTATTTGTTAAGATGGTGGAACATTCTTATGCTTGTCAAGAAGAGAAAACACAACTTCAATCATCAAGGAAAATGTAAGGAAACTTAGCTTCATATTCGTGTGCGCAATGTTTTTCCCATATTCCACCTTAAATGGTACTGCAGGACATTGTAGCGTATCGGAGCTGAACACTACTGCAGCATTTAAGGTGGAACGGGAGATTCGTAGCTGCGCGCTAGTTCGTGAGCTTAGCTAATATGAGCTCGTGTGAAATCTTATCGGCTGAAGTGCCTTCTTCAGAGCATGGCAAGCTTACCTTGACTAGAGAAAAATGTGTATCCTGCCTGCATTATCTGTCTACAGTGAAGCAGTTTGATGCGTTTACTTTATTATTTTGTTTGTACAGAAAACAGCTAACGTTTACATTAGCACTACTGAAGTGCAGAAAATATCTTTCGTCTGCATTGTAACTATGATAATTTTACATATTACATTTCCTAAATTTCTAATTAAAATTAATCTTACCACTTGACATATCACTAGCTCTAAAGCTGCTATTACACATAGCGTTCGGGAGTTTCAAAGATATATGACATCTTACAGTCACTGTAGAGACTCCTTTGTGTTTGGAAGGGAGGGGCTGTTGAAAAAGTCTTCAGTTGGTTGCAATATGGAAACTAAACCACTAGATGTCGCTGGAAACTACATACTGTGCCTTTAAACACGCATTTACCCTTGGTCGTTCAGTCAGTCAGTCATTTACATAAATATTCATCCAAACTTTTAAGTTAGTAAAAATGACTAAAGAAGTACATTCTACAGTCTTAGCTCAGCTCTAGCCCCTGTAAAGTAAACAAGGCTGTTTTTAGGCCTCAGGACCCGGGGCTGAATCTTTCAATGCAGAAGATGAACGTGAAAAGTAGATTCTTGTTAAGGTGTTAGAGAGCTACTGCCTGTTTGTGGACATAGTTATGGTCTGTTTGTTAACTGCATGGATAAATATGGGCTTTGTGATCTACTTTGTTTGAATAACCCGACCAGGTCATGAACAACTTAAGCAAACATGGTGATCCATGTGGGGAGCTAATCTAATAGTCTGATGAGCTTGCAGACTCTAAATAGCCATTTTAGCAAATGCGTGACATCTTAAATGATCATAATTGATCCTGTTTGTTCGTGCTCTTCTGTAACTTCAAGAAAACATCTGCAAGACTGGAAAAGCTTGTAAAGCAACCCATCTGACTTCTCTACCCATGAGGAGGAAAGGGTCAATGAGGCCTTGGTTACACCTACTA
Source organism: Crenuchus spilurus (assembly GCA_036984385.1). NCBI lineage: Eukaryota > Metazoa > Chordata > Actinopteri > Characiformes > Crenuchidae > Crenuchus > Crenuchus spilurus. The sequence goes on from BRDA01064624.1 coordinate 13,514, forward strand.
GTGCATCCAATAAGATGCAAGAAGACTAATTATTACAAGACGTCTGTGTTAGAGGAGGTTTTGAAGGCCTTTAAACAACCAGAGTGAAACAAAGAGAGGGGTGGAGAAGGAAGTGGGTGTGCATAAATTTAGGCATGCTGAGGCTTGCAGGGAGATGGTGTAATAAATTGGATGTATTGTGTAACAGCCTGTACTCCCATGTCAGCAAGAGAAGTCCACTCAAGTTCGGCCATAGAAACCAAGACAATAATCTACTGAGTAAATTATTCCTCAACAAATAAACTATTAACCCTTTTACAAACAGTGTCACCACGCCAAACAGCTATTTATAAGTCTTCATCTTTTATATGCATGAGGATAAACGTTATAACCAGGGATGCACATAAGTGGTGCACAGGTGCGCATGCGTGGTCAAAATTAACGATGCGCAACGTGAATTACAACGTGACGCGCGTTTGCGCACCATTTACTTGATTATGTTTTGCCACGGTAACCGGAGTTGACAGGTTCGCGGTTTTCACGTCAAATCGTTTTGTTGAAAATCCAGTCGCGGTTGAACATTCAAGGGTGGCGGGATGCTTTTTATTGGATAACTTTTAAAAATTGCCACGGCCCGTTGCCTAGGATATTTCAACACGGCGGGCAAACGTGTACAAAGTCTACACTAAGGAAGTTTGAATACAACAATAACAACGAAGAGAACATAATATAAGGAGAGAGAGAGAGACAGAGAGAGAGAGAGAGAGAGAGAGAGAGAGAGACAAGCTAATATGGGTAAATGGGGGAATACGGGAGGCGGTATGATTGGTGGACTTATAAATTCCTTATAAACAAATACTAAGTCGAACACTCTTAGTTGTTTTGCCATTAGATTCAAACGTGTGACAGACACATTTTGGGCTAGTTTAAGCTTCTGAAGGGTGGGTTTTAGACTGACTTTTGGCTAAATAATTTTGATGGATCTGGCAACCCTGACGGTAACATAGGCGGGCTCTAGCTTATTTTTTCACTGGTTTTAAGATTTCCATCGATTCATCAGCATGTCCAAGAAACAAACTACATTAAGTAATTACTTTGGTATTCCACCACATCCAAAGAAACGCCAGACTGAGACTGAAGGTAAAAAAAAAATAGTATTTGCTTAAAAATGGCTGCAGGAGATAGCATGGCTCCAAACATTGGATGTCAGGAGGGTAGTGATTATCAATGTTTGTAGTATTTTCGAGCATTGTAAAAGGTGAGCACCAAACAACATCTGTAGGTGCTCCTTTGAGAACTAGACCAAAAAAATTATGTGCACCCCTGATTATAACTGCACAACAGCCTCTTTATTCAATGTTACCTTGTATTTGCCACCTGGTGGCCATGACCTGCAAATGCAGCAAAACAAATGGTAAACAAAAACGGTTGACAATTACTTCTATAAAATTATTCTACAAAAAAGCATCTTTGCAGGTAAATAACATTGAATGAATGAATGAATATTACACTTTATATAGCGCCTTTCTCAAACCCAAGGACGCTTTACAATCAACACACTCCATTTACACACACTCAACCCCACACACCAGCAAGAAGCGGCAGCCAATTGCTCTCAGCGTACTCTCAACCAGAATCGACCATCCACCCGGAGGATTGGATCGAGCACTAAGGGGATCACCCAGGACAGAGTCCCAACCCTATCTGGGCATACATACATATAATTCATACACACCAGGGTAATTTTTCGAGTATCCAATTCACCTGATCTCCATATTTTTGGACTGTGGGAGGAAACTGGAGTCCCCAGAGGAAACCCACGCAGACACTGAGAGAACATGGAAACTCCGCTCAAATGGGGACTCAAACCCAAGACTTCAGCGCTGCGAGGTGAACGTGCTAACCATTAAGCCAGCGTGCCACCCATTTGAGAATAAAATATATTTATCTGTCTGTACAACAGCCTTTTTAGTCAGTGTGAACCTGTAGTCGCCACCTGGTGGCCACAAGTTGCAAATGCAGCAAAACACATGGTAAACAAAAACGGTTGCAGACTGCATGCAATGGTTAACATAGAAATACTGTGTTGTCTTATTATTTAACACACTTAAAATGGTCATTTGTTGACATTTATTACTTGAGAGGCTGTGTATATCTCCTGATTTCTTCGGGAATGCCCAATGCCAGGAACAAGCACCAACATGAATGTAAAAGGATGAATCACATTTAAACATCATCTTAAACTGCTTTCAGTCTGATTACAAGCTTTAGACTAAAATTTGTTTTTGTTTAAGGAATATAGTAAGTGAACAGGCTGTAAATTAATAAAGTGAGGAATAATAATGTTCAGATGGTTCAAAATCAAAAGATATTTAAAGCACAATTTGGGGTTCCTCAGGAGCAACAATGGCAGGAAAATAAAGAAAGTTAAAACATGTGAAGCTAATGCTTTCTGGCCAGATCTGAGGTCACTGATAGCAAACGAGTGATGTCCCAGTTCTGACCCACACACCACTGTGGAATGATGATGGCTATCCGAACTCGGATGCCAGAACACAACCTCAGTTTAATCTGAATTACATCAGAACTCAGAGATGATCTGGCCCAAAATGTAGTTTAAACGCTTCACATGGAAAGATGTATTTGGGCCACATGTGAACCACAAATGTCATGACAAACCTTAAACATGAATCTGGGTCATTTTTGGCCCACAATGCACTCACCATTACCAATGGTAGCACCATTGAGGTAGTACATCTGGCATACAAATCGGGCCCACATACTCCAGTGGTTGTCTGTCCAGAACTGAGCCAGGTCCACTTGCCAAATATTTTGTATTAAACTGATGAACTTTGGCTAAAAAAGTACAAAACTTAATACACATGAACAGTACAACTAAAGATGTTAATTTATTATTTTATTAATTTTTAATAAGTTATTAATAGTTTTTATTTTTCTTTTTTTATGTTTAATGATACTGTTCACATACATCCATACATTACTGTGAAGCTAAAGTGCATTAACTGAAACTGGTCCATCGTTCATTGTGGCATGTGAACCAGAACTGTGCGGATTGGGCTGCATCAGAGTGATAAACTGGGCTGTAAGTGCCTTAATCGGGCTGTATTTGGTCCAGAACGATCTGGTCAGCAAAATCACTAAACAGCCTATTCAGTGAAAGACAAAGACACACTGATGGTCAGAAACCTCTGAACTATTACTAACTCAGTTAAAATATCACACACTCCACCAGGCCTGAAATCACTTACTTCAGGATGGTATGTGAGTATGTGAAGAACCTCACGCGCTGACCTTGTGCACCACCACCAATCAGTGACCTCATTCCTGCCACCCAACTGAGCTCTGGCCAATCAGAGAGCTCCTTAAAAATAGAACAAAAGGCTTTTGTTCTCTGGAGGGGGCCGGATCAGTACGTGACCCATGTCTAAACTGGACAAGGACAAGAGAGAGATAAAGATAGATAGATAGAGAGAGGCAGAGAGAGAGACTATACAAGTGTCAGTATTAGCTGTTATAAGTACTTGATAAGTGAGTGCATTGAATTAAAGAGCGTATTGTGTTACAATTTTGAGATTTTGAGGCAGAAAAACACACAAGTGAGCACTACATGTGAGTTTTCTGCCTCCTGAGAGTCTGTGCCATTGAATTGACATGAGGTTTCGTTTAGTCAGTCACGTGATACAGAAAAGGCTTCTTTAAACGTACTGTGTACACAAAGTGGAGTCAGTATAGTGTAATGGACGACACGGTTTCTCAGACGTTGAGATGACTGTTTGTTATTTGTAAGTAATCAGATTGGATTTGCGTGTCCGGATATCGTAAATCACACTGGTGATGTGGCTTCAGAGTTGCCAGGTTCACGATTTTTGTCCAAAATTGGTCTATTTATTTTAATGCACATACAGCAGTGCTTTGTCTCCATTAAGAGAAATATCTCAGCTAGTACAGACAGGTTAGAGTCCAAACTACTCTTCAGTTCAGACACTGTTAGAACTAAACCATCACTAATACCTAGAAGGAAAGATTCACAAATATACACAATATAAGAGTACAATGCATTCCAATAAGTGCTTTAAACTAGTGCTCGCTTAAGTGCTCCACAAAGAGATGCTCTTCAGTCTGTGTTTGAAGACTGTGAGGGACTCTGCTGTTTGAACAGTAAGTGGGACTTTGTTCCACCACCTGGGTGCCAGGATGGAGATGTGTCTTGAAGGATGGCGGGTCAAGCTGAGCTGTACTAGAAGCTCGAAGAGTTCGAGCAGTGTTGCCAGATCTCGCGACAGAAACAAGCAACCAGCTCTATGAAAACAAGCCCAAAATAATCCCAACTGGCAACCCAACACATTCTGTAAAACAGAGGCCACTTTTAAGGTAAATATTTATTATGACATTATACATAAACAACACACATATTATGCTAAACACTTTTAATATTAAAAAACTGAATAACAAATTATTTAAGAAATTTTTTATAAAACTTAAATTCTTTGAATAACAAAATCTTTTAAGCTCTGATCAATGTGCTCTCTTTTTCCCACTCTTTATTATATTTTTTCCCACATTTTCCCCATTTACTCGAGCACGTTTTTATGCTGCCTCGTCACTCTGGGCTGTGCCTGGCTGCTTGCCTGCTGTGTGTGTGTGTGTGTGATTGCGTGAATCTCCTATTCTAGTGATTAATAGTGTTTATTGAGGTTGTTTATAGACTAATATCTCATATT
>BRDA01064624.1:18244-32422 GCA_036984385.1 Crenuchus spilurus
TTAACACTTATTTTTGACTTACGTTACTACACCTCTACCGTTTACAGTTATAAAATAAACATTATCTTGTATCTACTGTCTAGTTTTCAAATTAGACTCATTTATTGACATTTGCCATCTCCACATCATTGCATTCAGTTTTTATTCACAATTTGTTTAGTGTCCCAACTTTTTTGGAATCCGGTTTGTAATAAATTATTTAAAAAACTTAAATTCTTTGAATAACAAAATCTTTTAAGCTCTGATCAAAAGAAATGTGCATTTTGCATCTCACATCTGAGGTCGGAGCCATTCTTTCCGTGCGCTCTCTTTTTCCCACTATTTATTATATTTTTTTTCCATATTTTCCCCACTTACTCGAGCTCATTCTTATCCTGCCTCGTCACTCTGGGTTGTGCCTGGCTGCCTGTCTGCTGTGTGTTTGTGTGTGTGTGTTTGGGTGTGTGTGACTGGTCAACTTGAGCAGGAGCGATAAACAGAAAACAAGGGCTTGGAAGGGACAAACGACCTATCACACGTCTTTTGGTTTCTTATGGGGAGCTGCGAGATAATCAAAGAGTTTCACTCGGAAAGAAAGACAAGCCCAAATAAGCGACGTCACGTTCAAAAACAAGCCCAAAAAACCACAACCCACGACTCACAAGATTTGCAAGTGAAAAAAACAAGCTCAAAGTCGCTTATAATAAGCGGACTTGGCAACACTGTTTGTGTGATACATGGTGACACAGACATGAAGGGCTGCCATTGGAAGTCAATAACTTTCCTTTATTAACGATAGGACTGCATTTGGCAACAGGACACAGAAGTGTAAGGAATCAAATAAAAATACTCAGATCCACCTCTGCATCTTTGGGTTTGGATCTAGGGACTGTTAACAGGTCAGACTCCACTGATCTGGTGTCTAATAGTCTTGTATTTTTCTGCATTTCTGTAATTCTGTACATTAGCAATGGCTCTATAGTTGATGAGACTAGCAGAATCGTGATTATTCATTTTTAAGAGCCATTCTTTAGTGAATCTGAGATGATAACTTACGTTAATGAGACATTTGTTATTTGCAGAAGATCAGGCAGGTAGGGAGCCAAGGCAGTTGGAGAATATTTGACAATATGTTGAAAGTCAAACATCTACGTTTAAATAGACTCAATGATATAAAATTTAAAAGTAGTGCTTGCCGTGCGCTGCTGACACCGTCTATCAGCAGATTCTTAAAACTGACTGCATGCATATGATATTGCCATCACCGTTGCATTACACTGTATGTTTCCTCACATCATGCATTCCTCTGCATTGCATCAAATAACTAAATACAAACTCAGAGCAGAATATTATGACCACAGAAGGTTCAGAATGATCTCGGCCTGTAATGTCACAGATGACACGTGACAGGCTTTGCTGCATGTATAAATAAGTGAGCACACCAATCAGTTGTACCAGAGTGCAAAATGGTCATGAGCAAAGGATGTGATCCAAAAGGACATGATAATAGGTGAAGGGTGGTAGCCTCTCAGAAACCGTTACCTTTGTGGGATGTTTAGGTGTATTGAGAATGGACTTCTATTACATTGAGTGCTTCCCAACAGCATAACTATGGGGAACTACGGCTCTAGCAAGTGGTTCAGAGCAAGAAACACATCACAGGGAACCAATTAACCTCTATACTGAACACAGGAGCAATGAGGAAAGTGTCAGGGATCACCACTGAGTAAACACTATTACATCCGGGCCTGTTAAGGAGGTCATAAAATGACCAGGTATATTTATGTTAACAAATGATTATATTAAGTTGTCCAGTTACATTTACTTACCTTAGTCAATTCCACAGCCTCTTAAAGTTTTTGCCCTCCCCAATTAAGACTCTCATTACTATTACCATTGACTTGAATGGATACTGGTTTGTTGTTACAGGTTCCTATGGGAACATGTCTGAAGGGAGCTCCCGCAGTTCACAAGAGGGGATTGACAGTCACCAAGGCGACCTGAAGCGGACGCAGACCCCTTTGGGAGTGACGGACTGTCGGCAGCACACTCCAGTGAATCGCGTGTCTAGTAGCCCTCGGTCTGGTCAACGAAATCTCCGTCTGCATATCAACCCTGATGGCCAGTCTGCGTCCAGCAGTTCAGAGGACTTACCAGTAGGGAGTAGCCACAGCACGCCTAGCCCCACAATTTGCCCTAAACCAGCCAATAGGAATGACGGACGCCCCCCTCCACCCCCTTACGGACACTCAAAGTCAGCCACTTCAACAATCTCATCCCTTTCTCCCACGTCTCACACTCCTGTGACTTCAGCTCAGCCCTCGCAGATTGGAAAAGCTGTCTCTCAGAACTCATCCTCCTCGCCGGGGGGCGCGTTAGGTCCCCTGAGCACCGAGTGGCAGGACTGGCAAAGAGACAGGTGGCAAATCTGGCAGCTGTTGTCTTCAGACAATGCAGATACATTGCCTGAGACGTTGGTCTAAGGAGTGGACCTCAGAGGCACCTGGGATTGACCAGCATGGTGCATGTATACAAAACAGCCACTGTTTCATGTCTGTGTGCGACGCCCAGCTTGTGGCCGAGTTCCTTATTGTACGTCTTGGCAGTTGCATTGAGTTGTGCCAGACTGCAAAAATGAAAGAGATGTAGATGTAACCCTGTGGGTCCAATTGAGGAATATTCCCAGGCAACAAAAAGACTGAACCAACTTTAAGTCAAATCATTGGGCTGAATGGCCCGTTCCATTCCAGAAAACAAAGCCTTGTTAACTTCACTTGGATGAAGAATACTTGCCTTCATAAATAACAATGACTAAAAATTGAGTAAACACTTAAAAACAGCAAATCCTGTACACTTGCATCATGGATATGAGAAATCAGAGTAGAAGGGAAGTCAGTGCTCTTTTTTATTTGGATTGGAAAGTGGCCAATGACGTGGTATTACGTCAGGGGTGGAAGGTCCAGTTCCTGATCAAGCCCCTGATTCAACTCTTTAGTTTTATAAGTAAACAGTGCTGGACTCTGGTCCTCAGTTCCCCATCCCTGTGTTACATGCTCTAAACTTGTGCCACTTTCACTTCCTCTGTGGATGGAAGAAATGCAGAGAAAAGAACAAAAACAGGTACCTCAGTTTAATTTAGCTAACTCCCAGTCAAACGGTTAAATCAGTAATCCACGATTGATACTTTTATATGGACACATTGAGAAATACAGTATACTTATATATTGTTTAACTGCTGTGTATGTCCACATTTTCTTTACTTTTTTTACAACTTGTGCACTGAAAGATATGACATACCGTTGCATTACAGAAGAGTAACTATGGATAGCCTCAATCCCCCTCTGTATATACACCGTCAGAATATTGCCAAAAGCTGCTAAATCAAATGTAAAGTTGATTCTTTAGCTTATTGTATATTCACTCTCATCTTACCTCCATCATTTCATTAAGAATACAAGGACAGTGGAATGTTTCATTAAGGACATGCAAATGTCAGCCTTTAATTGATGAGATTCTGTAATATCTATAGTGTTGTAAAGAGACTGCAAACATTAAAGCCATGAATTTATGCCTTTAGCACTTAAAAGAAGAAGTACATGCTCCAGGACGGATTTGATTTTTGGTGAACTTGACTCGAGACGACTCTCTGCCTCTTTGGAACAAATTGTGCCTTTGATCTTATAGCATTGCCTATGAACATTTTTCAGATGGATGACATAGGAGTAGTATGTATTAAGTAGCTCTGATTGATTTTAATACATTGGTTCCAGTCCCATTTTCTAACTTGGAGGAAGTGAGAATTCTACTACTTGGGGCTTTTTGGAGTCAGTTTAACACCTCATCACTCTTGAAATGTCAGTGTTTCAGTGTTACATAAGGAAGTGATGCATTGGAAATTAATGACACTTCTCAGTCACAATTTAAAAGGTTTAAAAAAGTGGGTTGGGAGGAGTTCATCATTGTGTTCAAGAGCAGATGAGAGGTCATAACAAATCGATTTCACTTGTGAGAGCCATTGACATACATTGTATAGCAATTTCTCAACATTGTCCCAGGACAGATTGGTCAAATGAAGATAAAATGCCTCATCTGGGGACATTTTTTTCTTACTACTCACATTTTTTTTTTTTCTAATTTTTGCCAATTAACCACTAGGGGGCTCTCCCCATCACTTTGCACTGTCCCTGACTCTAGGAGGGTGAAGACATGCACACGCCTCTTCCGTTGCATATTATACAGCCACCACCTCTTTTTGAACTACAGCTGATACACCGTCAATGGGGGGATAACACGCTCGGAGGAAAGCGCAGGGTTCCCAGCTCTGAATGGACCAATCAGTAGACGCCTGAGCCAGCAGACATTTAAATGTGTGAGTGATGGGGAGAGAGAGAGAGAGCGCCATCTACCCGCCCAGAGAGAGCACTGCCAATTTTTGCTCTCTTGGGCCCCGGCTGTTGATGTCAAACAGCACGACCGGGATTCAAACTCACGATCCTCCGGTCATAGTGTCAGCGTCTTAGCCTGCTGAGCCACTCGGGGCCCCTACTACTCACATTTTAACCAGTACAAAATTTGTTGTAGTATCTGGTATCTAGTCATATGTGTTAAGTCCTTCGTTATTTTTTCTGCATGGTCTTTAAATGGTCTTGAATATGAATGAAAAATAACTGACATTATTATTATTACAAACTGTAAACCGCTGTCATGGACTCTCAGAGTAAGGTTTATTGAATCACTTTCTTTTTTGACCACCACATGCATTAATTGTGCTAAACAGATTAGCATCCAGTCTGTGACCACACAAACTGTCAGTGTAGATGTTCTTAGCACACTAACCCCTTTAAAAGCAGTTCAAACCGCTGAGTACAAAGTTGGCTTGTTAAGCTATGACTTGAGTGTCCTTATGGAACCCTTCAGTTTCTGAGATTCTTTCTGGTAAATCATTTGAAGCATAGGTTGTTTGACCATCTATCTTCACTGTGGTGTACATATTTGCTTGCAAATATTGCATTCTGGGTTACTGACATGTATTTTTATGCATTGGTGGCAAACGTTGTTACCGTTCCTGATTAAATATCTTGCTTGACAAATGTTTGTTGGCTCAGAATTGGAATCGTTCAGCTATATGAGCTTGTTTAGTGAGATGTACTAACAGCATTTCCATTTTGGGAGAACATCCAGAAATCTCAAAGCTTTTTAATACTGTGGTTTAATCTTGATTCTGGTTGTGTCATGTGCCAAATGTTCTCTCATCACTATTACTTACAGAACTTTTCATTTGTCATGTAATTATGTTAATGACTTTGTAAGCCCAAATATAAGATATAAAGATGTTAGTACTTCAATATTAGTCAGTATTGTAATAAGGAACAGTTTGTACTCTAAACACATAATGCTTTTGTTGTATGGTCCGACATTTGCCGTGAAGCTTGCTTATTTTTGGCTGTTTGTTTTTTTTAATATTGTGTTTTGTTTGTTTTTGTTTGTTTTAAGCAAGTCTCATTAAAATAAATGAGGAATGACTTGGAATTGTGTGGTTAAACAATGTTTTGGTGGCATGATGACTTGGTGGTTATCATGCCGGCCTCTCAGCGCTGAGGTCTTGGGTTCAGGTCCTTATCTGGGTGGAGTTTCCATGTTCTTCCCATGTCTGCATGGGTTTCCTCCAGGGTCTTTGGTTTTCTCTCGCAGTTCAAAAACATGGAGGTTAGGTGAATTGGGTACTATAAATTGTCCTGGTGTGTGTCTTCCCAGTGATGGTTTGGTGCCCTGTCCTGGGATTAGCTAAGCCCTGCCCTGCACCCGGTGAAGAGGAAGAAGACTTGCCGTGACCTTGAGCAGGATTAAGCAGAAGATAATGGGTGGGAACAACATTAAGTTTGCATAAAAATCACTGAAGTGTAGCAAGTACAGGACCATGTATTAACAGTAGTCAAAGTGAATTTTTGTAGCACTACAAAGAATGTCTATTAAAGCAAAGACCTCCCTGGCAAGACTCACTAAAAACAACGACCCTTTGAGTGTTTCTTATTTCTTATTGTTTTAGGACCCAATTGGGTTTTTAATGACAGACTTGGTACCTCCAACAAATGTTTACATATCAAGAAATGGTTCTTCAAAAAACCTTAAATAAAGGTTGCTGGAGGTGGGTTTAAGAGTTCCAGTGCAACAATCTGAGGAGGCCCTAAACCATCTTCGAGGAACCTTTTGTTTTTGGGTGAGGGATAAATCCACAACAACTGACAGGTGTAGGTGATGATTAATGAGTTGAGTCAAGCTGGAACAGGAAAGAGTCAACAAGACAGGAAGACTCTGTAAATTGTACTAGAAGACAGAATCAAGGACTGGATTCAGATTAGGGGTGTCAAACTCCAGTCTTGGAGGGCTGGATTCCTGCACAGTTTGTTGATCTTCCTGATCAAACACACCTGATTCAGCTCAGCAGCTAATGAGCAGGTTTAATTGTAGTGTCAGAGCAGAGAAATCACCAAACTGTGCTGGACACCAGCCCTTCAGGACTGGAGTTTGACACCCCTAATTTAGAAGATATAAGTCATTTTAAATTAATAAATGATAAATGCCACTAATTGGATAAACTAATCCAAAACACCAGTATCTGGAACAGAAAATGCTAATACTTCGCTAGCTTTTGTCATCTAAAACTGTTACAATGCAGCATAAAATGTTTTTTTTATAGCTCAGCACTGAAATGATTGAACACAAATAATTAAGGAAGTTATTAAAGAACTGCTTGAGGGGACTTTATAAGAATTTGGTTTAATGGTCCTTCATGTAAGTTGTAATATGTTTCAAGATGAAAAAGTTATTGAAAACTCTTAGATGTAAGACTGTATTTCCCTGTTTGTTGGACTGTTGACAAATACATTTAATTAACAATTTGTAGGTAAATTGTACCGTGGTACACCTACAAAAGGTGATAATTCCAGATGATCTGGAAAGTTCTATCAAATGAGAATTTCAGATTCAGCCCACATAATAACTGGGGATGCTCAAACAAGGCTTACATTAGTTAACTTCACTGTAATGTTCGTAGCATGGATGCTGAGGAAGAATTAGGATGCAGCTGAGATCCAAATGATGCTCTTTATTACACAACTGAAGCTTGGAAACAAAACATAAATGTGAAGAGCAAACTGAACTCAGAGAAAAAGGGGAGTTTAAATAACACGCATAATCATACTGGGATGGACAAACGGGCTGTGTGATAAACCAAGATAGGTGCTGATTTTCATGAGGGCATGATGACATGACTAGGGCGGGGACATGGAGATGAACGTAAACAAAGGCAACAAGACACGTGGACAGACAGCACACAGGCAAAACGTAAACAGAAAACAAGTGACTTAGGCAGGGCTAGGAGCAAAGCTGAGGGAGGAGTGTGATGATCACTGATTATACTGACCAGAAGAAACCTTTGAACAAAGATGCTTTTGTTATACAGAATTAATGCAACTTCTAAGCTATACAGCACCACATAAAAAATTTTTAATAGCATAAAAACATCACTGCTGTTAGTAATTTAATTCAAAATGGTTTTATATTTTGTTTTACTGTTGATCAGTTTAGATTATAGCTCATGAAAGCCAGAAATCCAGAATCTCACATTATTATATTTAATTTACTATATTATTATTCAAACAGTATCAACAAACAATTCACTTATAATGAATATAAAATATATGACAGTTTACCTTTTTAAATTAAATGATGAAGACAAATGAACTTTTTCACAAAATTCTAATTTCTGGAGACACACTAGTAGTCACATGGTCTTTAAATGTTGTTGGATATGAAAGAAAAATGACTCTCAGAGTAAGGCTTAGCACTGGAACCTCTTGGCAGACTGAGCTGTTCTGTCTCTGCAATTGGATCACTTTCTTCATTGAACACCACATGCATTAATTGTGCTAAACAGATTAGCATCCAGCCTGTGACCACACAAACTCAGTATAGGTGTTCTTAGCACACTAACACCTTTAAAAGCAGTTTCCTCCCATTACATCTGATCCTTACTGGTAAATCATTTGAAGCATAGGTTGTTTGACCTTTTATCTTCACTGTGGTGAACATGCAAATATCGCATTCTGGGTTTTTATGCACTGGTGGCAATGTGTTATCATTCTTTGTTAAATATCTTGCATGCCAAATGATTGAGGCTCAGAATTGGAATCACTTATCTTTAATATGACCATGTTTAGTGAGATGTATATAGTGCATGAAAATCAGAATCTCAAGTTTGAATATTTAAATTGGAGATTAGACTAAATTATTATTCAAACAATTAACATTAAAACAAACAAATAAAAAGGATTGAAATATGTCGCTTTACGTATAATGACTATAAAATATATATGGTTAGTTTTTTAATTAAATTATGTACACAAATAAACTTTTTACAATATTCTATTTTTTAGATATTTGACTCAAACCTCCAGCAAACAGCACCAGTTAATTTTTAGGCAGTTTTTCATATGCGTTTTTCTCCAAAAATCTTAAAAGCTCTTCTTAATTCATTTCTTTTTGTTGCATTGAGATTTGTTAGTATTAAAAACATTTAACTTATTTACTGGAATCTCTAACAAAGTCCTAATGGATCCTCTTCTGCTGGTGAAGGAGGCACATGAAACATAGAAAAGTTAAAAAAAAATCTCTTCAAGATGAAATGTTTGCTTTCCTCAGAACCTCTTCTACATCTCGCAAAGGCTCCACAAACCAACGTAAGCTGAATTATTGATCAAAACATCCAGCATAAGAGACCAAAGCCAGGCGAGGGCAATTCATCTTCGTTATGAAAGTTAGCATGAAATATATTATAGCTTGTCTTCAAAATACCCTCCTGTTTACTGCTTACGTGTCAAGCTCAGCACCAGATGGGAGCTTTTTCACAAGCTTACGTCACCTTTGGGTAATATGCCAGGACCTGAACAATTTAAAATGCTTTTAAACAGTAAAGAGGGATCTCCTCCAACAATCTAACTAAGAGCAAAATATGGTAATCTTAAAGACACTATGTCATATACCCTACACTTCTGTCTCTCTCTCTTTGTCTCTTATTGTCTCTCAAACAATCTCCCGCACTCTTAACAGAGGATAAACACCCTCTCACTTGTACCTCATATTGCACCCCTAAGGTGGCGCCAGACACTGCAAGGGTCAGTATAAGAATAGGCATTCAAAAAGCTTCATTTATTCAAATTCCCTGAAGCTTTAGTGGAAGCTAATTTAATGGATCCTGACAATTCCAGTAAACAGTTATAAATGGATAACAGGATATTAATGTCCAGAGAACTTGAAATGCTCCACTTATGGATCACATCACTGAAAATGCAGGAGGAAATGTTTGACTAACATCTGCTAAAGATTTTGATTAAGCCGTCCTGCAACTGCCAGGCTCTTCTGCAATATGGCTTGGATGACTTTTTCATGAGGAAAACCAGCGATGCTCCAAGATTCAATGCTAATTAAAAAGTGCTAATTACACTTTTCCCAACAGAAACACTGCCTGGTTGAGTCTGTAGCAAAAACACTATACAGCCCCAAAATCAGAACAAGTTGGGACAGTTTTGAAAATGTAAAACAAACAAAAAACTGTTTTTCTTTTATTTTTATTGCAAAACGTATGACCCCAAGATATTTCATACTTTGTCTTGTTAACTTAATTTCACTTGTTAAAATACATTAATTGAGTCAGTGCAATTTAGGGCTAGTAATAAGGTAAAAAAAACCTACAAAATGTAATATCAAATGATGTCAACCAGTTGTTGTAATCATGATTAGGTACAAAAGCAATAACAACAAAGGCTGAGATTTTGAAGACTAAAGATGTGCAGATCATCTCCAGCTTGTCAACAAATGCATAAACACATTATATAAATGCTTAAAACAATTTGCACATACAAAGATATGAAGAGATTTGCGTATTTATCCCTCTACAATGCATAATATCATTAAATGATTCAAGGAATCTGGAAGAATTTCAGTGAATAAGGGTAAAGGCACAAGCCTAAGCTGAACATCTGTGATCTCTGTTCCCTCAGACAGCACTGCATCAAGAACCATCATTCATCAATAGCTTATATAACCACATGGACAAGAGATGACTTTAAACCTTTGTGAAGCACTACAATAAAGAGATACGATCACAAATGCAACTTTTAACATTTTACTGCGCAAACAAGCAGAATATTAACCATGTCCAGAAGTGATGTCAACTTCTCTGGGCACTCAAGCATCTGGGTTCGGACAGTAGAAATGGTCAGAACCATCCAGGGACTCGACCCCTCTCCGTCATTTGTGCTTGGGTTTGTCCTCCACTGGTCTTCACTATGTCATTGTCCACACCCCCCGTGTGATGTCACCTCATTGTTCATGTCTGTTCCCTCGTTTGTCACTAATTACTTCCCTTATAAGTTTCCTCTGTTGGTCTGTGACTTTGTCATTCACTGATTGTAAGTAGTCATCTGTGTGTGACAGTGTGTGTGTTCAGCTGATCTGTGTTAGTCTGTATCTACTTGTTAGTAATAAAACTCTCATGTTTACCCTGGTTTCCTGTCTTCCTTGCCTCGACTCTACACCACCAGTGCATGACAAAAACATGTATCGTAGTCAGATAAATCAGTTTTTGGAAGAAATGAAATAAGTGTGCTCTGAAGGAAAGATGAAAAGGACCATTTAGACTGTTATCAACAATAGGTCCAAAAGCGAGTGACTGACATTGTATGGGGTTGTGTCAGTGCTCTTGGCAAAGGTAAGTTTACATTTCTGAAAAGTACACTGAGAAGCATATGCTGCCTTCAATGCTACGTCTTTAGACGTCCATGCATCTTTCAACAAGACAATGCAAAACCACATACAGCACACATTACAAAGGCATGACTGTGGAAGAAGAGGGTGCAGGTACTGGATTAGCTTGTCTGCATGTCTGACCTGTCCCTAATAGAAAATATGTGGAGAAAATGCAAAGACAGACCTGTACTGTTACATAACTTAAGATACTTTTGATGGAAGAATGTGACAAAATAACACCTGAAACACTTCACTGCTTGATATCTTTGGTGCCAAAATGTCTTAAGTGTTGTGAGATGGAATAGCAACAGTGTAAATTGTTTAAATGCTTTTACCATAAAGACCTTTTTTGTGGAATGTGCTGCAGGCCTGAACAAACAAAATTAAGTTAACCAGACAAAACATAAAATTTCATTTTATTTATTTATTTTTAGGTTTTTGCCAATTTTATCCCCTCCCAATGTAGTAGTAGCCAATTAGCCCATCCGCTCTGTTAGGCCTCTCCCCATCACTTTGCACTGTCCCTGACTCTAGGAGGGTGCAAGCAAGCACAAGCACTCCTCCTTTGTGTGTGATGTAGCCACCGCTTCTTTTTCGAACCACCGCTGATACACCGTCACCTAATGCGCTTGGAGGAAGGCACACAGGGTCCCCAGCTCTGATTGGACCAATCAGTAGACGTCTGAGCCAGCGGACATTGACATTGAAAGTGATAGGGAGAGTGAGAGCGCCATCTACCCGCCTAGAGAGAGCACTGCCAATTTTTTTGCTCTCTTGGGCCCCGGCTGTTGATGGCAAACAGCATGACCGGGATTCGAACTCACGATCCTCTGGTCATAGTGTCAGCGTCTTTGCCTGCTGAGCCACTCGGAGCCCCATAAAATTTCATTTTAATGACTATACTATAATGTATATATGTATAATTTAATTACTATATTGCTAAGTTTCTATACTATCCCAGCTTTTCTGATTGGGTTGTAAATGAGAGCATCCTAAAGATCATTTAAACAGTGTTAAGTGAACACAGGCACTTGACCCACTCATACCTCTTTAAAAAAAAAGTGTTTTTCCTCCTGCCTGGAATTTCCCCTTCAACAGTATCCCACGGAAGCTTCACTATGTGATTATAGTTGGTTGCTGGAATGCAGTGGTTGAGTTTGCCTCAAATTCCCGTCACAACTGGGTGCCCTGGACAACCGCAGATCATTCCTCCCTTTTCTGCTCTGGCACTGGAGTCGACAATCAGCTTAAACTTTCTGCACAGTGGCAGAAATGCTTGGAACTCTGGATTCATGGTTCTCCAAAATGGAAGGAAAGAAAATTTGGATGAACGTTGGCATTTCTGATGTGTGTGGATGGGAACTCATCAGGAACAGATCACAAAACTGGCCAAACCATTGTCTTCAGAATCTGTCCATCCAGAGATCCATAAGATCCTGTATAGGTTACAGACCCCACAGACTGAAAAAGGCTGTAAATAACCTCTCTTATCTGTCAACATTGGTGTGTACTGGTAAGCATGGTCACTAATATCAACATGATGTTTGGCCTCCAAATTTTGCATCTCCAAAAATGTGGGTATTGTGAAAAAGTTCTTTAGTGTTAAAAAATTAATCCAAGAATGTAATTTTATATTCATTACGACATTTTAAGACATTTTGTTTTAATGTTGATACTGTTTGAATAGTAATTTACTCAAACTGGACACGTTTTAATGATCAACATTGAACATAAAAATGCTTTGTGATGTAATGAATATAAAATATAAGAATTAAATTATGAACTTTTTAACAGTATTCACATTTCTTGATGTGGCAGATGTTCAAACATTTTGTACATGTTTCTTCTGAGGACATATAGCTATAGAAATGGCCCTAAAAGTCATAATTGCACAGTGAATTGGCTCTGTACACTATTGTCAAAGCTGTGGATCTGGACTGTGGCTGAACTGAGTTAAATGCCTATGGCTACCTCCCAGCAGAGACCAGAACACTGCTGCAGTCCTGCTTTGTGTCAAGAATCACTGCTTTTCTCCTTCCTGTATCACAAAGCTGCATTGTTGCGTGGACAACAATTCTCCTTGCCTACACAAAACAGATGGTTTGCTCGTTGCGTTGCTTCAAAGAAACTGTGATGGAGCTTTTAAGGGCATCCTAAGAGGACATAATTGGAACAGCTTTAGTTCATGTAGATGTTTATGTGACTGTTTAAAAGCTCCACAGTCATTAAGGGCCAGCTGACTAACACATTGTATGACCATTCAAAATCGAATACTCCAGATTTCCTCCCTGAGTGGGAAAGAAATCACCATTGTCAAATATGTCTTACTTGATGGAGCTTAAACACATATGCAAGACGATCATGTCTACAAAATCAAGATGCTGAGGGTAAGATGTATTTTTCCCTCATAATCCTCTGCAAATCCCTGTCAACTCTAAAGCTGATGCAACAAAGAGGATTGTTTGGTTCAGTTTAATACCTAGGCCCTGCACGTGTGCACTGCTATTTGGATGTATTTATTCAGGCTTTGTCAGCTTGTTTTGACTCAAAACTATACATTCTGAATGTTTGTACCAGAGGGAACTTCACAGCACACGTGTATGAGAAGACTGGATTATGTTTTGGATGAGCAAGTGCAGCAGAGGATGTCTGTGCCTGGGGGTAGGAGTTAGCCCTCTCTGCATATCCGCAACCAGCTTTCAGCTGTCTAGTTCCAAATGTTCGGAAGCATCACTGAAATGTTTGGACTCATTGTCATAAAAGCGAATCTGTTGAAGATGTAGAAATATGAACATAATGGCTATAGTGCTAGTTTGTAATTTTATAATCAATTGTAGGAGTATCCAGAATGATGTTCAGCATCCTAGAAATATTTACATTTTACACATTTAAATTACATTAAATACACATTTAAAGCAATCAAGCTGGTGTGAGTGACAAATCTTGAGGTAGATGTGTTGCTAAATATTAGTAAACAGTATTTGGGTAACACTTCACAATACTGAGGTCATACAGTGATGCTAACAAGTTTGTGAACCTTTTAGGATTCTCTACGTTTCTGAATAAATACGACCTAAAACAACATCAGATTTTCACACAAGTACTAAAAGTAGATAAAGAGAACCCACTTAAACAAATGAAACAAAAATATGATGCTTGCTCATTTATTTATTGAGGAAAATGATCCAATATGACGTATTTGTGAGAAGCAAAAGTACAAACCGGATTCCAAAAAAGTTGGGACACTAAACAAATTGTGAATAAAAACTGAATGCAATGATGTGGAGGTGCCAACATCTATTTTATTCATAATAGAACACAAATCACAGATCAAAAGTTTAAACTGAGAGAATGTATCATTTTAAGGGAACAATATGTTGTTTCAAAATTTCA
>BRDA01064628.1:0-23402 GCA_036984385.1 Crenuchus spilurus
TATAGTGACTGGATCAGATTATTGGGGGGGTCATAACCCCCCTATCCCCCCTGCAAATTACGCGCATGGTTTGGAGGCTCATTCCGCGGCCGCGCACTAAGCAGATTTGCCTGACTGGAGCGGGGGAGAGGTAATAGGCACCGTTAAACAGCAGCGTGACTATGGGCCGGGGCCGCAGTGTGCGGCAATGACTCCTCCACAGACTGAGTTAAACAGCCGGCGGCCCAGTAACCCATCGGCCCACCAGGGAAATCCCCGGTAGTAATGTATGCCAGTCCGCCCCTGCTATCAGTGCACAGTACAGGAGGAAGTGTTGATGGTGTGAACGTACTGGATATCAAACTCCATTCAGAAGATTGGAATTTCCTTGAAACCTGGCACAGAAACCTCTGCCTGGGAAACGACTGGGTTACTAGCAGATGCTCATGGAGGTGAGCGATTAAATATGCCGGAAGAAACAATGCAAATTGTGATGGACAGGCTGCAGGCATCACCCCAAAAACCTTACCCAAGAGACCGGTAATCCCAGAAGCACGTCAGCCTTGACAACATCACTGCTGCCAACTCTGAACCTGAAGCAAAGGAACAACGGATTAAAAAAAAACTCTGTTCAGAAGTCTTTCTTCTACCAGGAGGTTCAAAAGGCCCAGTATTGAGCGAGAGATGTTCTTAGATAGGCGTGTATAGACCCAAGGCCACTCTGTGTCCACTCATGAACACATATCACAATATTAGCAGACAGTTGAGTGTCACGGTTCAAAAAGGTTGAGATTCATGCCTCTAAGGGCGATTTTCTTTGCCGCAGTCGCCCTTGGCTTGTGAGGGATTTGGACCAGGCTGCTTTGTGAGACTGTCTATTGTAAAAAGTGCTATATAAGTAAGATTGAATTGAAGCTCCAGAGGCAGATGAGGGTCTCTGAGGATGATACTCTTCCAGAGCTGGAGGCTTTTTCCTCAGGCTGAAGATTTATCCCCACTCTGGCCTGAAGATGCTGAAACTAAACCAGTAGGCTGAAGACCTGAGGAATTATCTTTAGCTTTGAATACACAGGAGGACTTTGGATCTTCAGTTTGGTCTGAAGTGTTTGATGTCTGGCAGAAGTGCGAGTTCTGCGTGGAGGTCCCGCCCAGCAGAAATGGTTGGCCGGTTGAGGGAAAGACCCACTTGCTCTCCAGCTTCTGGCACCTTCTCTGTCCTGCATCGATCATTCTGTCTGAGAGAGGAAGGAGCACCCTGAGGGAGACAGAAATATATATCCGGAGAGGACATTTGAAGCTCTTGCTGCACATGAAAACTATGGTTTCAGGAGCCTTTTGCCCTTCTGACGATGCTGAGAACAGAATGTCCTCTACTTGTGGGCATGGATTTTAACCGGCACAAAACTGAGCAGTAGTTTTGGACCTTTTACAGATCCAGAGTTGCCCTTCATGCCCAAACACATGTATGCAGTATGCATCTACATCACTTTATTGTGTTTCTTTAGCATTTTTCCTCACTGTGAGCTCTCCACACACATCTGGAGCTCCCGTATTTGTGTGAGAATCATATTCTAAACAATAGAGTGATTATTGTGGTGGTAGGACGTGTTGGATACTCCTACACTGGTACTGCACAGGTACATTTCTTGTCCTTCACGATACCAACAATGTAAATGTACCCTTAAAGGTACAACATGGCTATTCGGAGCCATCAGTGCATCTTAAAGGTTCACCACATTTACTTTTCTAAGGGAAAGAAGCATTTTTTTACCTTTTCATGTGTGTTTCATAAGAATTAGCAGTTTGCAGAGTTTGCAGCCCCTATTCACAGCACCCTAGGAGCAGTTGGGGGTTAGGTGTCTTTCTCAAGGGCACTTCAATGTTGTCCTGACAGGGGATTGAACCTCACTGACTGAGGTATACTGACGTATATTTAATCCAAATTTCATCTTCATCAGTATTAAAGTTATTCCTGATTCTTTGGCGATGATCAAAACCCACTCCATACGTTTACCCCTTTAAAGTGTGGCTGTTTAAAGTCTATGCCATCCTGTAAGATGCTTAGAAGATAATTGTGAAGACTTGATGGTGTCCTGGACCCCAGATGGAGGAGTGAACTACCCTAGCTGGCCAAACAGTTCCTTGCTGTCATCAAGCGCCAAGTAAAGACCGATCTCTTTGAAAGTGTCGTTAATGCACTCTAATCAGCCACTGGTATACCACTTGAACTGTTGAACATCCACATAATGGGGCAGTGAGCACACTTGGTGGGCAATCCTATCCACGGCGTCTGGTGATCAGTAGGAGTTGGTGACTTGCTCAAGGGCATTGAACCGATGACCTTCTGGTCTCAAAGCTGGTTCCTTAACCACAAGCTGCCCCGTGGCGGCAATATAGAGTATGTGAAGACAATAGCCACTTCCCACCTAGCACTCTCAACACAAGTCCTTTGTACTTTGAATGCATGCATTTTTAATTTGCATATTTAAATAAGTCAGCCTGACGAGAAGCACTATGACCTTGTACCCATTGTAAATTTCCTCATGCTTCACTATATGTGGGTGCCCTTCTTTGCCAGCCTAAATGTAATTACACCTCCACATTGACTTAAAGTGATGTTAGATGGGCTGGGTGCCTGTTTCCTGCAGCTGTGAAAGGTTAATTGTGCTATTGTGTGTAGCGCATAGAGTGGCTAATTAAAATCCATTATTTCCTGTGGAAGTGAGGAGAGCCAGGCAGGACTTGCCTTTGAGATGCAGGATAACCCCCCTTTTTTACGCTAATCATGCACTCCTCTCCTCCCTCCTCGTCCCTCCATTAGGCTCATTCATTGAAAAGCCCGTCCCTCTTTCTGTTAGGTGTGGGAGTGAGCTGAAGAGGCTCATCACGGGCACATTCACAAGCTGTAGGGCCTTCAGGGTGTCATTACACTGCTTTGACCTGTCTCCTCTCCTGCAGGCTGTAGGGATGTCGAGCACCAACAGCTGCAGAGATGGCTACAGGGAATAACTCTACTTTGAGTATGTGCAAGTTTGACTTTCCTGACACCTGTTGGTCTGCCAGTGTACTATAGTCTGTTGTGGTGTTTATTTATTTATTTATTTATTTATTTATTTTTTATGCAATGCTACTATACTTATTTTTCAGATGCTAGCCAATAGGTTTCCTAATTTGTGCCAACAGCCTTGTGGAGGTTTCCGTCGGCCTTGTTTATTTGTTTTTTGATTAGGTTGAACTGAAAAATGCCGAATGTTACGTTCACATTTACCACATCTTCAAATCAGATTCAAGTCGCTTTCATATGTGGTCCTAGATCGGATGCATATCCGATTCGTGAGCATATGAGTTGAAGGTGGGCAGTTAAATCAGGTTTCATGTGTCTTTTCGTCTGTACACATGTGCTTAGTGCTAAACCGGTTCTGAATTCACTTCTGTTTACACACAGAGCTGTTAAAACAGCAACCAACTGCATTTATTCGCCTGCTCCATCTGATCATGTACAGTCCACCAGCTGTTTACTGTCCTCCTGAGCTAAACACCATCACACATCAGCTACTAACACGTCTTTTTAGCCATTTCAGTAGTCTCACAAATACGGGGTTGCCAGATCCCCAGAATCCTCTTACCCATTGGCTGAAACCCATGTAATTAGATATTTAAAGAAGCTTTATAAAGTAAATCTTCTAATCTTACTTTGTCATTCATTTTCTTTTCTATTTAGTGCAAAAACCCTTTCATCCTGCCACCACTGATGTTTTATCACAGACTGTAATTTTGCAAACCTGGTGGTCTTGAGTTCAAGTCCCTATCTGGGTTTAGCATCCCTGTGTCTGCGGGGGTTCTCCTCCGTGTTCTCCTGTGTCCCTCCCATGGTCCCAAAACATGAAGGTCAGGTAAATTGGTTACTCTATTGACTGTTGACTGAAAGCTCCAGTTGGAGTAGACCAGCATCTTCAAGAATGTGCATTGCTAATATTGAGGTTTATCCCTTTTCACATACTTCTTATGGACTGTGGTGTTCAATGGGTATTTGGGTAGCTGGAAAAATTTCACAGATGACCCAAAACATTATGACTAATATACTTAACACTCTGTTGCTCGTCCCTACTGAAATATCCAGCCAGGACTCTCCAAGACTTCTGTGATATATGGCACAATCGAAGCACAACCTGCTTAGCTCATCCACATCAGTCCCATTGATTTTGGGACTTTGGAGGACACCTGTTGGTAAGTAATCCCCACTGCTGACCAAAAGCATCATCATCTAATAAGTCCCGGACCTTGTCATGAGACTGTTGTCACAAGACAACTGACTTCATTTACTTCATCTGTGTGGTCATAATGTTTTGGCACATCTTCAGTCTGTAAGAATAGACTAGTCTAATCCTTTACATCCGCTAGTAAAGCTAATCCAGCTTAAATAGTGTTGTGATATCTGTGGCTGCAGCATTTATGCGGATTATTTTCCGGTGGCCATAACTTTCCCTACAGCCATTGATGCTTAAAGTCCCTGGTGTTGAGGGGGAGCAGATGGGTGTGAAGCAGCCCGGAGGAGCGTGTGTCCTCCTCCAGGCCTCCCCACCATGAGCTGGGGGTGGGTGGGGGGCACAGGGACAGATGCTGAGTCTGATAGGCCTGCAGATTGGATCAGCTGGTACAGCCCCCACGTGTGTTTGCAGGGCTTTGCCATCACACAAACTGAGTTAATATTAGCACTTGTACTGCTCGCTCTCTCTCGTCCTCCGAGTCGCCTGTTTCAATCTACACCATTCTCCAGAGAAACACCACCCACCCCATCCTCTCCACCTCCTCCTCCTCCTCTGCCCGCAGGCTCATGGGCCGCTGAGCCGTTCCTTTACCTGGAGACTACACCCACTCTTTCAAAATTGTTCCTTCCAGCTCACATTGACTCCACCAGAGACTCTCGCACTGTAAACAGGACTATGCCAACGCTGAGAAAGGCTCAGAGCTTGTTTCACTTTGCACGACGATGTGAATAATGCCACTTGGTTGGCTCTGTGGTTCTGTTTCAAATCAACCAACTCATGGAAAACCTGTTTTTTTAGATGAGGCAGTTTGATATAGTAGGAAATTGGTATGGTCCATTCATTATCATATGCTAATCAGGGTTGTGGTGCATCCCATACCCCTTCACCGGGCAAGCATAGTCCATTGCTGGGCATGCACACACACATGCCAGGACAATTCAGAGTACCCAACTCACCTGACTTCCATGGAAATTCCACCCAGATGGGCCTCAAACCCAAGACCCCAGAGCTGAGAGGAGCATGCTAATCATCAACATAATCATCATCATTGGCCGTGCCCTCTCTAGGTGGGTAGATGGCGTTCTCTCGTTCATCACTACTAAAAGTCTTATCTGCTGGCTCAGGTGTCTGTTAGCTGATGTATCAGAGCATGTTGGCTGCCCAGTGATGATGTATCGGCAGCATTTGGAAAAGAGGCGGAGCCTGACTTCATATTGAAGGAGGAGGCTTGTACTAGTCTTCTGGAGTCAGGGGCAAGTGATGGGGAGAGGCCTAGTGAATGGGTGGGCTGATTGGGGGAAAATTTGGGCTAAAATAAGAAAACAAGCAAAACATAATTGTGAATGAATGTGCTGTTTCCTCCTCGGTCCATGCATATCCAAACTAACATATGAAATCTCAAACTATGTATAGAAACTAAGCGGCAAAATGGCCTATTTTGAATTCATTGTTTTTGTGATGTCACAAAACCCAATGCATTTACAGTCTTTCTAAGTGAAAGTCACATTCTTTACAGGAAACTTAATTCACAGTTACTGTTTATACACGAAATGTATTAGGAACCTTGACATACAAGTTTCATTTGTTTTGTGACTGAGATCATAACTGAAATTGCTCGTATATCAAATTAAATGTCGACATTAAAATTAATTGAAATGCTATTAATCCATTCTAGCCAACCAAAAACCAAACCCATTTTTATGTTTTTAAATAAGACCAATGTATTAAAAATAATACTTAATAAAAGAAATAAACTGGTTTATTACGTGTATTTACATTAGAGATCAGACGATCTTCTTCACTGACTTTTGCCTTTTTCACCACACTTTCCTCTGTTTCAAAATGATTAGAAAATGAGTGAGACAAGTATGTTTACACAGCGTCAATGCACAACCTCTTCTTCTCTGCAATGATCTTGGCAGTCACTCACGCTCGCCACTGACTCCTAGTGGTGAGTGGCAGAAGTTCGCTCGCTTGTAACTCGGATATCGGCTCACATCGTAAAGCAAAGAAATCTACTGAGCGACAGCTCGTATCTTGGAAAATGCACAAGTCGGATCACTCGTAAGTCAAGGTTCCAGTGTATTTTAAGGAAAATGAAATTAAACACAATTTAAGCATCACATGAAAATTTCCTGTAGGTAAATTTCATCAAATAAACTGAAATTGTGTGCTAAAATATTAAGTAAAGTGTCATATGTAAGCTTCCTTCCAGTCGACGATGCATTAACACAATAAACACAGTGTCCCCCTTTTACAAAAGACTGTATATCTGTCTATGGAATTTACAGCAGTTTAATCAAACTTAATTTTCACTCTGAAGGTTTAAAGAATGTTTCAGCCTGCTTTTGGAGTGATGCAGAGTACAAGGCAGCTAAAACATTGCGCATTTTTGTACAGTACATTAATCAGCCATAACATTAAAGCCACCTTGTTTCTGCAATCACTATTCCTACAATGTCCATTTTATCAGCTCCACTAACCATGAACGTCCACCGTAGACCATCTGTTTCTCTGTATATCCTTCCTTTCACGCTGTTCTTCAATGGTCAGAACCCTTACAGCTCAGGTATGATTTGGGTGGTGGATCATTCGCACTGATATGAGTGGATCAAAGACAGGAGAGAGACAGTAGCTCATCTCTTGCTCTACATTTTGTGTTGGTCATCTTCTACTCCTTCATCAGTGATGACAGGATGCTGCTAACAGAATGCTCTTGTCTGAATATTTTTGGTTGGACTATTCTCCGAGTTTGAGCCACTCGTACCCACAACACGCACTGACACCCCACCACCACGTCAGTGTCACCGCAGTGTTGAGAGTGATTCACCACCTCTGTGGGGGTCCTGACCATTGAGGAACAGGGTGAACAAAGTACACAGAGAAACAGATGGACTACAGTCTGTAATTGTAGAACTACAAAGTGCACCTGTATGGACAATAAGTGGTTTTTATCTTATGGCTCTTCTGTGAGTATCAGCCTTAAAGGTACAGTAGCAGTAACAGTATGTTAAATTCTAAGACCTAGTTGGAAAATGTAATGACCAAGTACAAATTAATATACTTATGTGCTTTAATAATGGAGAATGTTGTTGGAGAACGCTCTAGAACAGTGATGGGGACAGTCCGAGCCAGTCGGGGAGGATGGGTTTTGTGTGATTTCGGCAGCTGACTGGTCAGTTAAAAAAAAAAGGAGGAAGAGACTGAAGAGCATTTTAGGTGAAGCCCTCATCAGTTCTGCAGTTCTAGTCACGACAATATAAGGCTTAAAGAAAGCGAGTGAGTGGGAGAGAGAGAGGGAGTCGAGATGTCAAGATAAACTTTTCACAAACTTGAACTTTTGAGAGCCTCCAGATAACATTGTGTAATGTTAAAATAATGTTTTTGTGTATATATAAATGTGTGTATATGTATGGATGTATATACATAAGTTTTAAAATCTACACTTTAGTTGTATTAAAACATCTGTTGGCTGTATTGTCCTAAAACTTTCTGTATTAGGTCTCTGTTTGAATGTTATATCAGTTCATTTATGACTGCAGTGCAACAAAAATGGCCGCCCCACTTGTGATTTGCACAAAACAAGAGCGCCGACATCCAGAGACATGGATATATCACTTCGAGTCTGAGAGTAAAGAGCAGAGGATGGAAACATTCTCAGTCACCAAGAATATGTTCAAAAGTCAAGCATCAGCTGGAAAAGTGATGCTGACAGTTTTCTGGATCCATGAAAAAATCCAGAAAAGGATTCGCGGCTCACAGGGAAAACCAAGCTTCACCAGATTAAAAGCTGACAGAAACATACCTAATAAATAGTGTGTCCCTCCACAAACATAAATAACAGCAGCAATTTGATTTGGACTGGACTGGACATCAGTATTCAGCCACTCTTGCATTACAGAATTACCCAGCTTGGCCAGATTTGGTGGCTGCCTTCCCTGGCATTTTATGTTCCAGGTAGTCCTACAGCTTTTCAAGAGGACTCAAATCTGGATTTTGGAGGCCAGTCCGGATGTGTGAATGATCCTGAATGATCATGCCAGTCGCATTTGCAGCCCTGTGAACGTGACAACTGTTGGAAAACAGAGATAGGAATGTTATGTTCCTCTGTAAGATGATGTGCCATCCTGGTTGTCCAGCAGCTCAGTGTAGCATTGTGGTTCAAATTGACCATCATCTCACTTTGTATACAGTCCTTATTGACAGCTTCCTGAGGGTTATGATGAGCACGACACCTAGCATCATTCACATACATGCAGAAACGGGATTCATCTGACCAGACAACATGTTTCCAGTCCGTTTTGTGTCTCTCCATCCACTCTAACCAACTTAGTGAGTCCTCTTGTGTGCCACTCTGCTCCATATGTTCATGGTATCCTGTTCCCTGTGGAGCGTTCCTTCCAAAATTGGTTGTAAAGGACCTGCGTTGACTTCTAGAAGCAGTTCTTGCTGTCGTGAAACCCTCTTAGTGGTCCCTGTCCATCAGTTTTCCTCTTTCGGCTACAATTCTGAGGATTTTCCTCTATTCTGGGATTGTTATCACTGCTGGTATGACCGTACACTTCCATACACCCGCAAATTCAGCTACTTCCTTCACACTCTGACCTTTAACCCCCAAATACAATCACTCCTTTGTCTGCTTTATGACCCATTTTCCACACATCAAACGATGATCACCTCTCAGTGAACCTTACAAGCAGCAGATTACACTACTCACTTCTCCCAATTTGTTTTTTTATGCTGTAGATTGTTTAACATTTTTCTTCTCCCTTCCCTTCTGTCTCTCTCGTCTTTTTTTCTTGCTTTCTCCCCCTCCGTCCTCCTCCTCCAGCTCTTTCTCTCTCGTCTTGTACTCCTCTAGCCCTCCCTTTGCTGCCTAAATAATGACGCTGTAGCTCTGAGCAAACAGCTCTGCTCTTTAGGGCCGTGCAAATGTACTCTCATATTTACAGCAGAGGAGTCGGAGCGGGAGAGCAGTGCAGTACTATTGAACCTTCTAGCAGAGCTGGGCCACGTCTCTTAAAGGGCCAGAACATGGAAAATTGAATTTTCTTTCCTTATAAGTAAGAATTTGGACACGATATATATAAGCATTGTTCAGATTTAAAAGCGGCCTGATGTGAATTCCTCACAGTTGTGATGTGACTTATACGACCAGCCGTTAATGATAAGCAGAGCTGTTACTGCAGAAGATGTGGGAGAAAAATGTTGGCCTCCACCATCAGGGAGCTTTTCCAGGCTTCCAAGTATCTGAAAGGTACACAGGAAGTAGATTTTTCTCTGATGTCCTGACCATTTGAATGGGACCGTTTTTTCCTCATTAAAGCCTGGACACCACACAGAGCAGCACAGAGGTTGTTTACATATGTGCTTTGACATTAAATGTAAACATGATATATTTTTCCCAAAATGTTACATTCAGTAAAGGGTAAGTGAGCATTACAAATGTGCAGAAATGTGTTCCCTAGAAGGTGCAGTAGCTTATTATTTTCACTTAAAAATCAATAAATAATATATTTTTAGCAGGAGTGCACAAATGTTTGTACTCAACTGTTTTAACAACATTATTAAAGGAATAAGCTCATAAATTATGACATCAGAGAGTAACTCTCACTCTGTCTCACTCTCTCACGCTCTCTGACTCGTGTCTGTCTCTCTCTCACTCTGTCTCTCTTTCACTCTGTCTCTCACTCTGTCTTTCTCATGCTCTCTCTCTCTCTCTTTCACTCTGTCTCTCTCTCTCTCTCTCTCTCACGCTCTCTCTTTCACTCTGTCTCTCTCTCTGTCTCTCTCTCACTTTGTCTCTGTCTGTCTCTCTCACGCTCTCTCTTTCACTCTGTCTCTCTCTGTCTCTCTCTCACTCTGTCTTTCTCATGCTCTCTCTCTCTCACTCTGTCTCTCTCATGCTCTCTCTCTCTCTCTCAATCTGTCTCTGTGTTTCTCTCCGTGTCTCTCACTCTGTCTCTCACTCTCTCTCACTGTCTGTCTCTCTCTCACACTCTCTCTTTTACTCTGTCTCTCTCTGTCTCTCTCTCACTCTGTCTCTGTCTGTCTCTCTCACACTCTCTCTTTTACTCTGTCTCTCTCTGTCTCTCTCTCACTCTGTCTTTCTCATGCTCTCTCTCTCAATCTGTCTCTGTGTTTCTCTCTCTCTGTGTCTCTCTGTCTTTCTCATGCTCTCTCTCTCACTCTGTCTTTCTCATGCTCTCTCTCTTTCTCACTATGTCTCTCTCTCTCACGCTCTCTCACTCTCTCTCATGCTCTTTCACTCTGTCTCTCTCTCTCTCTTTCTCTGTCTGTCTCTTTCTCTGTCTCTCTCTTTGTGTTTCTCTCTCTCTCTCTGTCTCTCACTCTGTCTTTCTCATGCTCTCACGCTCTCTCACTCTGTCTCTCTCTCTGTCTGTCTCTCTCTCACTCTCTTTCATGCTCTTTCACTCTCTTTCATGCTCTCTTTCACTCTGTCTCTCTCTCACTCTGCCTCTGTCTCTCTTTCTCTGTCTCTCCCTCTCTGTCTCTGTCGCTCCCCGTCTCTCTCAATCTATTTCTCTCTCTGTGTTTCTTTCTCTCTCTCTCACTCTGTCTCTCTCACGCTCTCTCTCACTGTCTCTCTCTCTCTCTCTCAATAGGTGGGTGCAGATCGCATGTCCTCGCCTGTCGATCGATTGGGGCACCGCCTTCTCCAAACCCCTGCTGTCTCCCTATGAGGTACATGCATCTTACAGACTCGCACAGCAAAGCTTTGCCTTCACCATCCTTCACTCTCACAACAAAGAGATGCTCCACCTGCCACCTGAACCTCACTCTGCACAGCCGTCTCAAGACTTATTTATGCTTCAGCTTCGCTTCCCAAAGCTCGCTGCATTGCCTTGCTATGTCAAAACAAACCGACGTGCAATAAAATCTCTGTCTGGGCTTTCAGTGCTATAATCATTAAGAAGACTTGACCTTTGACCCCATATTCATAGTCCAGTCCAGTCCAGGTGAGCAGTAGTGCTTTATAATTCTCAAAAGGATCTGAAAAAAGCTTTGTGCATAAGCATTTCTTACTTTTTAACCAATTAGACAAGCAACGGGCTATTTGGCTACCATTTGTACTCACTTCACTGTGCCGTCATCATTCTGCCTGTCCTATTTATCTATATACCCACTTTTGCCCAAAAATAAACTTGCAACTGCAGTTTTCTTGACTGTTTGTAATTGAATTGTCTGTCTCATTTAGGCTGTAATTAAGAATTATTTCTATGCCTCAGCTTTTATTCTGTTACACAACTAATCTAGCTTTCATGCTTTCTGCCATTGCCTCACATTTTGCCCAGTTACATCACCTCCACCATTCAAAGTTCATCTCTGTGCAACAAGCCATTTCTTCATTTGTAAGAAAGGCCCCACCAATCTGACAGCCATGGCAGTCGTGTCACAGATCATGAAATGATCATGAAATGCTGTGAAATTTCTGAATTTAGTAGGTTTTAACATTGGGTGGCACAGTGGCTTGGTGATTGGCACATTTGCCTCTGAGCGAGGTCTTGGGTTCCTATCTGGGTTCCATGTTCTCCCCGTGTCTGCGTGGGTTTCCTCCCACAGTCCAAAAACATGGGGCTCAGGTGAATTGGCTTTAAATGACTCTGGTGTCTGTGAATAAATGTATGTATGCCCAGGTATGGTTGGCACTCTGTCCTGGGTGATCCCCCTTGTGCTCGATGCAGTCCTCCAGGTGGACGGTCACTTCTGGGGCATCCAAGTGTGACGAAACTTTAACACCAAAGCTGAATTCATGCACTGTTTTCCCTGCTTGAGTGAGCTGTGCTTGGCTGTAATGTGATGCTACACAGGACCGGTGCTAGGCATGTGGGTGCCCTAAGCACAAATGCTTTGTGTGCCCCCCATCCTGCCTCCGTCTACCACTGAATTTTCCACCCGGGCAACCGAAGTCCATAGAGGACAGGGTGAATGTTGGGCATACTTAAGTGGTGCCCCCATCAACATTTGGGGCCCCACGCGCAGTGCGTCATCTGCGTGGTCCTGATGCTGCACTGTAGCTGGAGGGATCTGTTCTCCACAGTTAATGACTTTATTTCTGGGCAAATCGAGTGACTCCAGACTGTTGACTAGGGACTCAAACTGTGTGTGTGTGTTAGAAAAAGAGCTCTTATAGTGAGTCTGAATGAATTGTAACATTTAAAGGCTCAGTACTGCACTCATATTGCACATTATATGTGATTAACCAGCTCGATTTAACAACAGCTGTGAAATGTAGTACTTTTCTTATGAAATGTGTCCATAAAGTTTTGGAAAATGTCTCTGAATTTGGTGGGGCACTTATTTATAGTGCAACAAAACATTAGCAGCCATATCCCTCCCTTTGATTCCTATAGTGTAGTGCAGGCTGTCATAATGACTATGCATCATATGAATGTTATAGAGGATTTTAATTAGAGCTCTAATTGTAGTACACCACTTCTTTCCATAATCAATGCTGTTGCTGAGTAATCGACTTTCTTGGCTTTTGCAGTTCTTGTGTGTGTGTGTGTGTGTGTTTCTGTCTGTGTTTATGCTCTTATACACACACATTGATCTAGCTGGCATATTGTTGTTTATCTGGAGAGAAGGAGGAGGAGTGCTTTTCAGATACAGAGATGAGAAGAGTCCAGCACTTCACTATGGAACAGTAGCTCCTCTCACTGGCCAGATAACCACTCTCTCGCTCTCTCGCTCTCTCTCTCTCTCTCTAAGACAGACTCTCTCGCTCCCCCTCCCGTCCTAATCAGCAGGGATGAGTATACTAGTACATCCTGATTCATTTCATGCCAAAAGCTGGGCCTGGCTGGCACGAGGCTCATAAGAACATTTCCCTGGGATAGGTATCAGCGCAAATCCCCCTGCCAGTCCCGGACGAAAGCCGAGCGGCCGGGGGAGTGCTTTACTAGACGAGCCTCGTTAAAGCGCTCGTCACTCGGCGGCTTTCAGCTGGCAACTACCGCTGGCATCTATAATCTCAGCGTGCAACCACTAGTGCGTTTGAGCTTTCATGTGGTCATGTGTCTTTACGGAGGAAGCACTGGAATGAAGCTCCGCCCGATTTGATATGCTTCCATTTTTTCCTTCTGTTACTGTAATGCATTTGCATCACCCCTGCAACTCGTATGAAGTGTGGCATCACATAGGATTATGGGACAGAGGAACCGTATGAACATTCAGTAGCACATCACAGCTGCATATAATATTCCATGGCAGCCCAGCCTGGTTTAAAATCAGAGCATGAATGAGTAATCTACAGAGAAGGTGCACAATAATCCAAACAATGTTCACAATACCTGCTGTGCAGCCTGATGTTTCATTGTCCTGAGGATGGCATATGTGTAGAAATGGGAGAATTCACCAGCATAACAGTGTTGCCATATTATAAACAGGTTTAAAATGAATGTTAAACGATTTAAAAATCATAATCTAATTAAAAGTTGGCCTCGAGTGGCTCAGCAGGCTAAGACGCCGACACTATGAATCCCAGTTTGAATCCCGGTCATGCTGTTTGCCATCAACAGCCGGAGCCCAAGAGAACAAAATTTGGCAGTGCTCTCTCTGGGCAGGTAGATGGCGCTCTCACTCTCTCTATCACTCTCACATTGTAATGTCCGCTGGCTCAGGCGTCTACTGATTGGTCCATTCAGAGCTGGGAGCCCTGCGCTTTCCTCCTAGCGCATTGCCTCCCCAGTGATGGTGTATCAGTGGTAGTTAGAAAAGAGGCGGTGGCTTGTGCTTGTCTTCACCCTCCTAGAGTCAAGGACGGTGTAAAGTGATGGGGAGAGCCCTAACGGATGGGATGGGCTAATTGGCTACTACTACATTGGGGAGTGGAGTAAAAATGGGCAAAAACGTAGAAATAAATAAAAAATCATTCATTGCTTTTTCCAAAATCACGAGATTAAAAGAGTTTATCGAGCTTTTGTTGGAGTAACCGTCTCTCCTGGTCGCGGAAGGCTTTCTAGTATATTTTGGATCGTTGCTGTGATTTGCCTGCATTTAGCCGTTCAGTTGAATTCACCACACCACATCCCAAAAGTGCTGGATGGAGCCGAGAACACAGTTCCACTGCTCCACAGCTCACTGCAGGGGGGCTTTAGCCCACGCCTGGCATTAGACATGGTGCCAATAGGCTCATGTTTAGTCTTATTCTACCGGCACTACTTCAGGGACTAGACGAGCTGTGTGTACATCTGTGTCAACTTAAATGAAACATTTGGCCACATAGTGTGATGTAATAATCTATTGACTTAATGGGTCGCCATCCAATTAGAGACTCATTAAAAACTGACTGTTGCTGTTTACATAATTGGTCTAAATAATTGAGGCTTTTTTATGACACATACAGTCGATCTTGACATGATGATGATGCACCCAGACACGTGCGTTTTCACTTAATTTGTCACACTAATAACACATCATATCGTCTAGGCTTAATTCCTAGTCAATCGCTGCTTCATTCCAGTACTGCTGCTTACCCGTGTACCCCCACCCACCCACCCACCCATTTGCATGCATATGTTTCCTCTATGGCACCGGGAAGCATCGGCGAGAGGCAAAGAGACAGAGACAGAAGGGAGGCAGCGGTTATTTTCAGTGCGTCTCATGTTATATTTATAGTCAATAAGACACACTTGCCTCCCCTGTCAGCATAGGGATTAGCAGGAGCTGCTAGCTCACTCGCTCGCAGCCTGGAAGCTGAGGATGGAGGGGCGAGACGGGGAGAGAGAGAGAGGGAATGATGAAAAGCCCGAGAAAAGGGAAATGTGGCGAGGCTGGGTTTATTAAGAGCTCGTACGGAGAGGGAAGAGAGAGGGATTGGGGCTGATGGCGGTGGCGGGGCATGTGTGTGTTTTACTGTAGAGGTGATGAAAAGAATCCTTCAAATCCTGAATTATTATTTGTAGCCGTGGGACAAAGTCCCCGCTAACAGACTCCCCGCGTTAGGATTTAAAACTTCCATTAGAGCGCATTATGCTGTGCTTCACTGTAGTGAAGGAGGAGGAATGAAGATCAGGTTGAGGATGGATGAGCGCTCGCCTCGTATGAGCAGATTTATGGAGCCAGGTTTGTTTATGAGCTAATATTGCCACAGTCCTAAAGACAATGCTTCATAAACAGCACATGCCATCCGTCCTCCGGTATTAGAGCAGAGCGTTAAAGCATATTTCATCTGTGAAGGGAGGCTGACACCAGCACTAGCAGACAGTACATTGATTATTCACGGCTAAATGTTTTGCTTGGGGAGTACTTCCTCTGGTTTTAGTGTGGGAAGGCTACACCGGATGCTCACTTCTGTCAACGGCCTGAACAAGTTGATCATTACTTAGTACTCGGCATACACAAGCGTACACGAAACTTTAATAGCATCAATAAAACATAAAAGATAGTTTCATCAGTTTTTAGTGAGACTTGCCAGTCGTTTGTCTGTCCTTTTGGCACAGACGCTGTTTGATGGAGTGACAGCGGGGACAGCCAATCACACGTTAGCAAGAAACGGGAGAGCCAATTGATGAGCTTGTGCACGGTCTGAAGTGAAATAAGCTTCAGCGTGAGCGGCTTCGATTTCTGCTGGGTCCTAATGCTCGACTCGTTTCCTTTTAATACAGCGTAACATTGTTTTTCTAAGGTTAAAAACTACAGGGGACCAAAACTGCCTTTTGAAAAAGCGAAAGTAACATGCTCCCCCTGTCCCACCCCCAAATTACATCCATGCCTTCAGCTCATGAAGTCCTCTTTATAAAAAGCTCTACCGGCTTGGCTTTACATACATGTTTTGTTGGTAAATGTCGCATTACTTTGGATGTTTTCATGCACAGTACTTCATTACAAATAACACTCTGAGATTTCTGTCCACATTTGTTCTCATTGAACGAAAATCCACATTTCAGATGCTTCGGGGTATATTTGCGTTTTGCCATTCTGCTTCTGAACATCACAAACTTAAAGAGAAGGGTAACGGGCAAACAAATGGTGGTTATCATGGCAACGAGTATGCTTCGAAGTCTGACG
Source organism: Crenuchus spilurus (assembly GCA_036984385.1). Lineage (NCBI taxonomy): Eukaryota > Metazoa > Chordata > Actinopteri > Characiformes > Crenuchidae > Crenuchus > Crenuchus spilurus. Next base: position 16,281 of record BRDA01064628.1, read on the forward strand.
CGTACCTCTCTGTGTCTTTTTGTTCAAGATAAATGACGAGTATATCATCAGATAAGCTTGAATTATTTTTAATTGTTTTAAAATTTATTTATTTTTTACAAACTGTCCACGACCCACCCAGAACGTGAGAATCGCTGATGTAATGTATGATAGTGACACATTCCTATACACGGCACCCGGTGAGCAGTTGAGGGTTAGGTGCCTTTCTCAAGAGCACTCCGATCATGTTCTGTCGGTTCAGGGGATCCAACCGAGGACATTACTGGTCACAAGTCCGGCTCACTTACTGCAAGCTGTGGTTAAGGATACTCGCCAAGGGTTATTAGATGGACATTCACAAGCAGCACTTTACTGTGTAGTATAATCTGCAAATGATGCATTGAAAATATTTTTTAAGTAATGTTCATCATCCACGTTTATTATTTTGATATTTGACACATCGCTGACTTGATGATTAGATTGTGAGAATAGATTGTGTGGCCCCTGATTCTCTGTATTATTGTGGCTCAGTGAGTTTTTACAAGAAAGGATACCTATGCTGTGCTTGAAACGATACCCATACACAAGGAAGTGTTCAAATTCATAAGGTTTTTATTGCTTGGACACAGCACTCTGTGAACAGCCAGCCTCTTTAGCTATGAACTTTTGTGGCTTCCCCATTCCATGGAGAGTATCAATGATGGTCCTATGGCCAATTGTTATGTCTGCAGTGTTCCCCGTATTGAACCAAACTGAAGCAATTTAATGACACCTGGGAAAACCTGTGCAGGTGTTTTGAGTGTTAAGGAGTCTGGCAGCCTGAGTGATGATGATGCTGTTGGACAGTCTAGCAGTGAGGGTCTGAATGCTTCGGTATCTTCTACCAGAAGGCAGCAGGTGAAGAGACCATGTCATGGATGTGATGTATCCTCCACAATGCTGAGAGCTTTCCGGATGCAGCTCTTGTTGTAAATGTCCATAAGAGACAGGAGAGAGACCCCGATGATCTCAGCCATCCTCACTATACGCTGGAGAGTCTTGCAGTCAGATGCAGTGCAATTCCCAAACCAGACAGGAATGCAACTGCTCATGATGGACTCCTGGACAAGGTGTTGAGGCTGTGAGGTGGCAGGTTAGCTTTCTTTAGACTTCTCAAAAAGTAGAGACACTGTTGGGCTTTCTTACTTACTGAGCTGGCGTTGAGACCAGGTGAGGTTCTCCAACAGCTGAACACCAAGGAATTTGGTGATCCTGACCATCTCCACAAGGGAGCCATCAATGTTCAGTGAAGAATGGTCTCTCTGTGGTTTTCCAAAGTCAGCAACCACCTCCTTAGTTTTATCATTCAGAGACAGGTTATTGACATGTTAATTGTTCCACCTCCTCTCTGTAAGCAGACTCATTTTCTGCATTGATGAGACCCACCACGGCCGTGTCATCTGCAAACTTGATGATGTGATTGGAGCTGGGCATTGCTGCACAGTCAGGAGTCAGTAACATGAACAGCAGTGGACTGAGCATGCAGCCCTGAGGAACTTTTGTGCTCATTGTGGTGGTGCTGGAGGTGTTTGTACCAATCTTGACAGACTGAGGTCTCCCAGACAGGAAGTCTAGGATCGTAGGAGGTTTTGGGACGGGCGTTAACAGTTTCGTTCAGAGGGCCGGAAGGTCGGGGGGTGCAGAGCGGTTGATTAGTTTTAGGTTTGATATAGTATCGTCCTAGTCCTAGGCCCTAGTATCGTCGTTGCTGAGAAGGAGTATAACATGCAGATCAATGCAGCTAAAACAAAAGTGATGACAAACTCTAAATATATACTGAAGATCACATTGGAAGGAAGTTTGGAGCACGTAGACTCTTTCATACATTTGGGATGTAGAGTAACAAAGGCTGCAGACTGTGCCAGTGAAGTGAAGACAAGAATGGGCATAGTGGTGATGGTCGAATTGACAAAGCAAGTCAATTAGCATCAACACTAAGACTGATGAAAGCCTTGGTCTGGCCTGTAGCTACATATGGATGTGAAGCCTGGACACTGAAGAAAGAGGAAGAAAGACGTATTCAGGCTTTTGAGAACAAGTGCATCAGGAAGCTGCTGAAGATCTCATGGATGAAGATGATGACCACTGAGCAAGTCTATGAGATGCTAGAACTGAAAAGGAGTTACTGATGCACGTTAAATCCCACAAGTTACGTTACAAAGGAAGTGTAAGTGTAAGTTATGACTGGACTTGTGGAGGGAGTCTGAAGACGTGGAAGACCAAGAATAACCTGGATGGATGACATTAAGACATGGACTGGATTATCAGGTGCTAGCCTGCTACAAGCAACCAGAGACAGATGGCATTTTCACAATATTGTAATATGGAGATGTTCTAGTATGTATGTTATATTTTATAAAAATATCACCAGTCACGTCTGCTACCAGAGAAGCTGTAGAAAATGAAGGTGTTAAAAGAAGCTGAGCTTTCTGAATGATATTTTATCTTTGTCTTTTTCTTTCATTCTCTCAGGCAGCAGTAGCTCTGCAGGAGATTGGATGGCAGGAGGTATATCCCATGGATTTCTACTCCAATCAGAGCCTGGGGCCTTGGGCGCCCAAACACCCAGACAACCAGCCCAAACGTCCCCTGCGTAAACAGCCACAGGTGTGTGAGTTAGGAGGCGATGCATGTCTTTGTGTGTGTGAGCGAGCGAGGGGGTGGGGGGGGTTTATTCAGGATTATTGATTCAGAGGTATGATTTGCTCAGAGATCTCTGATGGGTTAGAGCTACACGAGGCAGATGGTGTTTAGATAAGGAAATGCAGACACATGCTGCTACAGTGACCCCCAGTGGTGAGGGACTGTGGGGTCCCTGAGTGTTCATTAAGTGTGTTTAATGAACGAGGAGAAGCAGCAACACAGTTAAGTAACACAGCTTCTGTAGATGCTAGTTTATCTTTCAAAACAGAATTATTGTGTATAAATGCATCAGTGCATCAGTCAATTATAATTTATAATGTATTCATGTAATATATAATTACTATAATATAATAATATAATTAATTACTATAATATAATATAATTACTATAATATAATGAAAATAATAATATAATGTAATTAATATAATATAATATAATTACTATAATATAATAATATAATGTAATTAATATAATATAATATAATTACTATAATATAATGAATGTAATAATATAATATTAATATAATAATATAATGTAATTAATATTATATAATTACTATAATACTATAATATAATATAATTACTGTAATATTATAATATAATGAATATAATAATATAATTTAATGAATATAATAATATAATATAATGAATATAATAATATAATGTAATTAATATAATTAATTTAATATAACTACTATAATATAATGTAATGAATATAATAATATAATATTAATATAATAATATAATTACTATAATATTATAATATAATATAATTAATATACAACCTGGGGCAAAAATGATGGAATCGCCTTCCTTAGAGAATGTGTAACCAGTTTTTTGTATTTGTTTGTTTTTTACTTTGTAGCAAATAAACAGACACAGTATGACACAAAGTATTTTAATAGCTGAATATTTTGGTTTTATTATTCCAGAATCATCTACAGCTCTGTTCATCACTAGACAATCAAATGATCACATCTTCTGACCAATTGACTAACACCTGTGTTATATTAGCATCACGTTTGAGTCATTTTGTAATAGATTATTACAGTCGTGTGTATTCTCTATGAGTGGAAGGCTGCATTCTCATGGATACTCTTACTATCCTCTGCAGAAGGCAGCGTCAGATTGTGTCCAGACAGACAGGAGCGCCCCCTGTGCCTGCCAGCCGGAATAACACTCACTCAGCAGCAGCAGCAGCCCAACAACCAACCAGAGTGCAGCGTCTGCAAGAGACAGCCAATCACAGGCCTGCGTGTGGTTCTGTTGTCAGAGCACTGTGGATATCAGCTTTCCACCACTCTCAGTGCCCACAAAGCACTACATCAAACCAGCCCCCCAATCAGACTCCCAACAAGAGTGTGTTTCTCTGAGTGGTGTGTGTGTGTGTATGAGAGAGAGAGAGTTGACCCTGAGTGCACATTGTTTGTTTCAGATTGCAGCATGTGGGTGGGTAGTTAAATGCAATCATCTTGTCTCTGGGTGAAAAAGGAGCTGCCAAACACTTTGCATTGTGTTGACCTTCATACGTTCTATTGAAGGCAAAAATTGCAGGAAGGAATGAAAGTGTGCTCAGGCAGAGAAACAAAATACCCCCCCCCCCTTTACGCTGTTAATGCTTCTGTAACAGAAAAGAGCTCCATATGTGAAATGCCTTGTACGTTCATTTCATTTTATACCGAATAAAAAATTCAATTAAACTTCATTAAATATTATAATTGAGGAAATTCTTATTCTGCGGTCTCAGAAACGAGGTCAAGCCATGCGACGGACAGCTCTCGGTGACTCAGTACGCATTTATTACACACCTCAGATGCTGACTTTGTGCTGCACTCGTTGAAGCCCTTATGTAAGCCAAATTAGGCCGATTCTCTTCAGAGACTCTGCGTTTGCACTGCAGTCGTGCACAGTGTATAAATGAAATCGCTCTGCTGTAATGAAGTGCTGTACATCCTGATCCTAAACATGCATAACATTTTGGCAAATATGGATTATATGATGCTGGGACACCATCAAATTGTGGGCTGCGTCCCAAATCGCTATATAGTAGACGAGAGTGACTAGTTTGTCTGAATATCAGTAGTACTAGGTTACCAGTCCGAGTATCAGTATGCATCAGTGTGCTATCCCATGATTCAACAGGAGCTGTGGAGATTTGTGTGGTTACAAATGTAAACAAAATTAAAGATGATTAAAATGTGTAGGGGCTTGGTGATGTGACGTCTTAGGTCAAAGGATGTTGGTAAGATGGTAGGCGTAGTGCGTCCGTGGTAGGATGGATACTGAAAAAGCTGCTTGGCTGGTCGGGCAGTGCATGCTGCTATAAATGTAGTCTAAGTATGTGATTTCAGATGCAGCGGTGGACCCTACAAGACCTCTGAAGGTGTCCTGTGGTATCTGGCATCAAGACATTATAAGACCTGTAAGTTGAAAGCTGGAGCCACTGTGGATTAGATGTCCTGTTCCAGCACATCCAACAGATGCTCAGATGGACTGACTGACTGTACCACTGCGGACTGGGAGCACCGCACCACTCATATCTGCCCTCTTTAATATTTTTCTCCATCATTGTAAAGACGTGTTGGCTTAACATCTAATATACACTCACCGGCCACTTCATTAGGTACACATACATTGTATCTACACTCATTGTCCATTCCAGCTCCACTGACCACATAGATGCACTTACACGTACAGACTGTATCCGTCTGTTTCTCTGCAGACTTTATTTACCCTTCTTCAATGGTCAGGACCCCCCACGGAGAAAGTGGATCATTCTCAGCACAAGTGACACTAACGTGGTGGTGGTGTGTTAGTACGTTGCGCTGATCAGGCACAGCAGAGCTTCTGGAGCTCAGCACAGTGTGTGTTATTATGACAGACTGGGTGACTATTATGACACTTTTGGCTGAATATTTTCTGGTTGAAAGATACTAACATGTCAACATTAACACACCACCACCACATCAGCGTCACTGCTGAGAATAATCCTGCAGAGAGCCTTTACCGGAGGATGCAAGGCATGCACCTATGAGCAGCCGTGGTTTGGTGGTTAGGGATCTGGTCTCGTTAACAGAAGGTTGCTGGTTCGATGCCCATGCAGGTCATGACTGAAGTGCCCTTGAGCAAAGCACCTAACCCCCACCTGCTCCCCAGGCACTGTGGATAGGGCTGCCCATCACTTCGGGCACATGTTCTCACAGCCAGTGTTTGCTAGTGTGTGTGTTTCATGGCACAGAGTTCAAATACTCTGTGAAAAAAGAAATAAATTAAAAATCAAATGATTGCTGTGCAAAAATGTTGGCACCCTTCGTAAAATCACATATTGTTCAATTCTGGATGTTGAATCCAGTTTTCGGTTATGGGTGGTGTCATTTCCATCCATCCATCTAGGATCACACACGCTTAATCCTTATCAGGGTCGCGGTTAGTCCCCTACCCCCTCACTGGGCGCAGGGCAGGGCATCACACTATTCAACTAAGCCCAGAACAGGAAGCCAATCCACCGCCTGGTGCACACACACACACATACATACATACACATATAGACAGGTGGGCAATTTAGAGTACCCAATCCACCTGACCTCCATGTTTTTGGACTGTGGGAGGAAACCCACGCAGACATGAGGAGAACATGGAAACTCCGCTCAGATGGGGACTCGAACCCAAACCCTCAGCGCTGAGAGGCGAACATGCCAACCACTAAGCCACCGTGCCACCCCGTGGTGTGATTTCTGGTAGACAATTGAGCTGACTGGCTATTTATCACCATACCTACCAGTAGCTACAAAATCCTGGACTGGAATTTGGAGTCATGGACCAGATTTGAAGAATAGACACATTTGTGTGCACGATTTCTCTTTGCTTACTGAATTGAACGTCAGTAGTACGTTTTGTGTACTTCTGTGTATATTTACTGTGTTCAACGTTTGGGTATCTGCTGAGTTGTACAGGGGTGTCAAACTCCAGTTCTGAGTGGCCGGTTTCCGCTGATTTCTCTGCACTGACACTACAGTTAGACCTGGTAACTCTCTGCTGAGCTGAGTCAGGTGTGTGTGATCAGGAAGATCAGCAAACTGTGCAGGAATCCGGCCTCCGGGACTGGAGTCTGACACCCTGCTCTGGTGTGAGTATCAGCACTCTTGCTCTTCTTGCTGAAGTGTGCCGTGTGCACACTAGATGGCGACGTCTGCCTGCCGTGGCTGGACAGATCTGCTCTCCACAGAGACCACAGCTGCTCACAGGAGATTGATTTAGTGATGGGCTTTGCATGGCAGTGGCTGAGTGTGTTTGGAGAGAGGGGAACCCTGTGTACTCTTGTAGCTTAAGTGCGCTTATGTGTGATTGCTTCCAGATGAGAAATCTCTCTCTCTCTCTCTCTCTCTCATATACAGGCATCTCTGTGGCCATGAGCCTCCATTTCCTCTCTACTGAGAACCGAAGCTCTGTATCTGTATATTTC
>BRDA01064630.1:0-20911 GCA_036984385.1 Crenuchus spilurus
CCATTATCAGAAGAATGAAATAATATAGTTGAAAATAATTCAGTAATTTCATTATCACTGCACATTTGCAGTCTTGTCCATGCCATTGACACAGCGTTCTGGTTTCCTTTTGCAGAAAACTCAACATTTTTTATTGGTTTGTGACTTGTGAAAGGTCTTGGTTGTGTTAAAAGCCTAAATATGGCTAGTAGCAGCAGCCAAAACTCATTATTTTCCAACACAATACAGTGTCTGCCTGAAAAATGTAAATGTAATCCAATCTGAATAGGGCTTCTATATTGGAAATCACATCACTTCCTGTATCTTTCCTAGAAACTTTTTAAAAACTTTATAACAGTTATATTTTAACAAAGTTAAACACATCGAAATAAACACTTAAGTAAAAATACAATTACAGATTTAAAAAATTCTCAAAAATGTAATGAGAGTAATTGTAATTTGTTTGCTTCCACCTTGGTTCTAGTGCCTCACAGCATGTCTTCTCTGATCTGAGGGTCAGGAACCATTTGGGTGAATATGACTGTTATGTGAGCCATTCTTTTAAATTTGACTTATCATCCATATCTTTAGAGAGCATGGACAGCTTAAAGGAGCTTTGTTAGTACACCACAAATTGGGGTTCCTTCTGGCCCAGAAGCTGAGAGAATGTCCGTGCTTCAGGCACAGAGGATTACACGAGCCGACGGCCAGGTAGACTGCAGCTCTGAACAATGATGCGTAATTACCACAGCCTGCAGCTTCCAAAGGAGCATCGCTTTCATCAGTGCCTCTGTCTCTTTTCTGCTTCTCTCCATCTCTCCTGCACACTCAGCTTCCCTCCTACTCTCTCTCATTCACACTCGTACGGTCTCCCTCTTTCACCCCCACAAATAGTAGTTTCACTGGAGAGAAAGACACACTCACACTTGCGGTGTAAACACCTGATTTGTATTCCCAGCCGCCATATCTCAACTTCAAAAGTGCTCCATTTGTTTGCACTGTTTGTCTTGGCAGCATTGGGACTGGATGCACTGCTGCCTGTATGTGTGTGTGTTGTGAGTGTGTGTATATGGAAGTGAAAGTCTGGCAGTGCTGTGGGGCAGCCTGCTTCGTCTCTAGAGGAACCGGACAGGGAACAAACGATTGGTTTACTCAAAAGAGCAGCTGGAGACTCTGGACCATGGAGAGCATTCATATATGTGTGTGTGTGTGTCTGTGTGTGTGTGTGAGGTGAGAAAGAGAGGGAGGGAGAGAGAAGGCAAAAAATTGAAGACCCCATTGTTTTACAGTGCTTTGCTTTGCTTTACTGGAAAGCATAAGAGTCCATCAACAGAAAATGTTGGAAATGATGGCAGAACATAAGTCATGGAGTGTGTAATGGTGATGAAATTTGGATTTAATATACCCCAGTCTGTGTGATAAAGGCTGACATGCATGATTACAGTACAGGTAGATGGGTGTCAACTAATAACCGCGGCTGTAGGAGTAGAAGCCGGCGCCCATATAGCCGTCTCCATTGGTCACCTGCTGCTGATACATTAAAGCCCTCAGCTATCCTCAAGGGTGCAGCACGGGATGTTGATTATTTCACCCTAAGAATTTGTGCAACGATCTGTGCGTAATGTATCTACACTGTACAGGTTTATGGTGTGAACATACTGAACTCGATTCAGAAGACTTCACAAGAATTTCTGAAACAGCGTGGAAACAATGTGGCTATTGGTGGATGACCTTTCACTACATGGAGCGTCGGGTTTAAGTGTGCTTGGATGCTGGCAGTGGACATTTTCAGCAAACACTGTATCATCAATCTTTTCCATGCAGACTGGGGTATATTTACTCCAAATTTCATCACCTGATCTTTATTAGTATTAATGATATTCAGGATTGTTTGTGTTTAGTTGTGACACTCTGTATAATTTGTTTTGTGTATTGGCAAGAACTTTTTTTTATGCACATCAGGCTACAATACTACATATTGTGATGTTGTAAACAAGATGACATTGTGATTTTTTTAATCTAATTTTAGGAAAACTCACTTTTGTGTCCTTATATTGCTTGTTTTCAGTGGAATTGAAAGGTAATGGAAATAGAAGATAGCCAATGAGGTGTCTGGTTATATGAATGTATAGGACAGAGGCAAAGAACCTTCTTCCACCCAATCTATTCATTTTGTGTAATGGGGACACACGAAAGGCAGTTATCCCGCTTATATTCAAGTTGCCAGACCTTTAGGCATTTTTGTGTATTTACATATACAAAGACAACTTGAGGAGTAATTTTAAAAGAAGCCTTTATCACAAAATCATCTATTTTTGTAAATGTGTTGTTGGCTGTAGGTTGTCAGTCAACATGTACTGACTGTTTATTATGTTTGCCATTGAACGTTTCCAGAGCATTGATAAGAAAGATGATTAAATATTTTTTTTTTTTTACAAAATCTACATAGATGTCCCATTTTATAGAATGAATACACACCCGCCAGCCAATCAGAGAAGAGTATTTCTCTTCTCTGAGGTTTAAAAAGCTATACTGGTTTTTTCAGACTCAGTAAAATCATCACAAACTGTAATACAGTGGTAACCCTACTTACGAGCATCCCTACTAACGAGTATTCCAGGTACTTTGTTCCAGGTAACGAGTAAAATTCCAGCTAACGAGTAGCGTAAATTTCTTCAGTATGCCAAACCGCTAGGGGCGCTGCGGTCGTAGCATCTCCTAGATGCTACCGTAGAAGAAGAGGTCAGTCAATACCTTTGACCGCTGTTCAGTAAAAGTGAAAGTGCCTGTTGAAAGCGACGCTAAGGTAGCAAAAGGTAGTGAACAAGAAAGTTAGATACATTTTACTTTTACTTTTCATATGATAAGTGTAACCATGGAGCCGCCAGCCTACACGAGCACCGTCGGTCTCCCTCTCATTAGTGGCCAGCCTACATGAGTGTTGTCGTCTTTTTTATAAAAAAAAAAAAAAAACCCATATAAACACATTATTTAGCATATTAAAGTATACTGTATATTGACCGGCTGACACGGATTAATCAGTTTTACATGTATTCTTATGGGGAAAATGCATCCAGCTAACGAGCAAACTAGCTAACGAGCTCGGCTCCTGCACAGATTAAACTCATAAGTAGGGTTACCACTGTATTGCAATACTCATATGTATCATAATTTCCTTACACCCCTTGTAAACACAGCCTGATTCAGTCTTTGGTTGAGCTGTGGACCTCTACCTCACAGTCCTGCCCAGCTCTGTGATAACCATTACACTTAATAACTAGAGCTTTGGATGACTTAATAAAGGCCTGATGGTCTGAACTCAAATGAACTGAAGGTGCCTCGGGAGAACCTGAGTTAAAGCTGAAGGGGTTCATTTTGTTTCAGGTCCTATTGCTTAATGTTGACCACAAGAGGCATTGAGTGTGCATTGAGGTTGCTTGCATTTCAGTGAGTCAATAAACCCACTAAGAGCAGAGTGCTTAAGCCAGAGCTTAAATCAAATCATAATAATTGAATTACTATTGTTAATTATTATTAACTGTCACTAAATAATTGTTTTATTCAATAATGATAATGCGGGTTTAATTAATATTGAATAAATGATTGTCGTTTTGTTTCTCTGGCTTTAGCAACATAAGTATGGGCCTTGAATAAGTGCTGCTCTATTCACTTTTCCAGGAGCATATTTCATAACTGAACTTATTCAAACAGTACATTATAATGTCAAAGTTTGGAGTAAGAACAGAGGGAGTCCGTGCAACTTCAAACCACTGCAAAAGGTACTGAAGATGTTGTCTTGAAGATGCACCCCAACGATGCTCCAGGAGTTTTTCTGAGAGTGCATAAACTGTTGGTGTGGAGCTGCTGGTTTTGAGTGCTTCAACACACATCCTGTGATGAATTCAATCATTAGCATGATGATCCTTGCCGCAGGTTAATTGCATCACAAGATCTGCGTCCACCATACCAACCACCATCACATCAGGCTCTACATCCACAAGAACCCTGCCAGCTTCATATTCACCTACACTACCACGACCAGGTCATACTCACCAGCTACAGTGCAGAAAAGCATATTCTGACCAGTGAAATGTCTTTAAATCCTAGCTAGAGCATCTTTCACATGAAGCCTTTTAATCTTGATTGTCAGTTTAGATGCTTTTGCTGTTTCTATTAATACATTTGTGGTAATACCAGAAAAATACTGTTCAAACATTTCCTGAATCTATAGAGTCAGATCTGCCTCTTACCACGTGTAGTTGGTAAGTCTTCATTCAGATTGTGTTTGGAACGAATGGAATGATGCATAAAAAGTTTACAGCTGCAGCCAATGAACTTCTGCACCAATTTAGTCATTTGTTTAGCATTTATTTCATATTTAACTAATAAATCTCATTATTTTTGTAAGCCCAAAACTTTGTTAAACCTATTTTGAGCATGAAAACACATGAGCAAAGGTGTTTTCACAATAGATATGAAGTCAGATTAGAGGTTTTCAGGTTATTAGGGCTATATCTCTGCACAGTGATTTAGGTCAAATGATGGTGGATAGCTGAGATTGTTCTGAACAATTTGATATGAAGTGTTTTACTTTGTATACAAGTGAAATCAGTGCAAAGCAGTTGAGTTATTATTCAGTTATAAGATGGTGACATGCAAGTCCTAAACCACCAGTGGTCCAAAGGAGGATAAGAGCTACTATTGTAAAATTGTAGTGCTGGACGATATGGCCAAAAATTAATATCGCGATATATTCCGTAATTTTGGTCGATACGATTTTTTTTGATATCGATATAAAAGCATTTTGTATAATAGTAAAGGGTATGCAATTCTTCCCTACTCAAAGTAAGCATCACTGTTAATTTGTTATGTACAGAGTCTGAGGTTATGAAGTTATTGGTGTTTTTTTTTCTTAAAGTCATTTATTCTTATCTGGAAACAATATTATGCACTGAAGTGATTTAGAAGTAAATAAATGCATGTTTATTTTAGTGTGACAGTGAAGAAATACATTTACATCCTGCTCTGTAAGTTCAAGGCGAGATCAGCATGACTCATTTGGACGTGGAGTGAAGCAGGGAGGCTGCGTGACTCTTAACCGCCTGTCAGTGCTTTGAGACGGGGGAGGGACTCACGGAGTTGGGTATAGTAACTGCAGAACAGTTGGAGCTTTCACGTGGAGTCTCCAAAAGTCTCCAATAACACTGGGAAAGGTCGCTAGATTTGTTGCTAGTCACTTTTTTTGGGGAAAAAAAGTTGTTAGAGGGGTCTGAAAACTTCAAAGACAAAATTGCTAAGTTGTCAACAGCAGAGCCTAGCCTATCCTAGCTGCTAGGCTGCTTGCCTGTTTGGTTACGTCATCATGCACTCATGTAGCCAGGCTACGGGGGCTGACTGTGTTCAGCTCTGCTTGAGTGCATTAAACTGACTGCAGCATCCTGTAAAAAACACCTGTCAGTGACCAATGCTATAATAGTACATATCGAAATACCACAAAAATTATATCACCAATATTGAAAAATGTCTTATCGCGATAAATATCGATATCAAATTATTGTCTAGGCCTATAAGATTGAGCAGCTTTCTTCTAGACTTTATTTTCTAAATTTCTTATAATGTTGAGTATGTTTAATTTATATTGTGTGTTGTCTTTGTATTGTCTGTTAACATATATACAGAACTTATATAGTATATTGTGTAATACTACAGAGATACCAGTGGCCTGAATCCAGTGTATCAACATACTTGGCCAATAAATCTGATTCGGATTATATTTAATTTCATCTAGTGTGTTACTCAGTTGACTAGTGTTATTGCCTATTTCACCTGAGACAACAGTCTGCCATAGATACAAGTACTTAAACATGTAGAAATAAATGAATCTTTGTAACATTCTTCCAACAGTCTCCCACCTCAACAAGCCGTGCATATCCACAGGCCAAACTAGCCCTCAATCAGACCTGAATAATAACTCTGTGTCTAGAACAACTGATGAAAGAGACGTGAGCACATCCCCAGACCCCGTTTCACACAGGAAGCTAACAGAGTAGGTTTGTCCGCTAGACACTCCGAACAGATGAAGGATGGAAATAGAGACAGAAAAGGACTAAAGAGAGGGAGAAAGATGGGATGATTGATTAACTCACAGACAGACAGTTATCCTCTCAGTAGAACAGGCCAGGTGTTTGTGTGTGTGTGTGTTTGTGTGTTTGTCTGTGGGGCTGAGAGGAGAACAGAGAAAGCCCTGTGTGAGCTCTTGGACCAAATAAAATCAAATCTTGCTTCCTGCCATCTGCTTGGCGCAGCACATATGCAGCCACACACCTCAGCTGTATCAGCTAAACACTCACACACATACACACACGCACACACACATGCTCACATGTACAAAAAGAGCTTACACACACACACACACACACACACACACACACACACACACACCAGTGAGAGAGAAATTCTAGCTAGAACTAGGCCATTAATCACATTAATTTTTATCTGTGATTTTGACTTCCATCCTGCTTTTGTTGGAGTGACTGTTTTTACTGTCCAAGATTGCTCTCTACCAGATTTTGGAGCATTGCTGTGAGGATTTGATTGCATTCCGTGACAAGATTGTTAGTGAGGTATGTATGTTGGATGATCAGCACCCCACCTTATCCTCAACATGTCCCAAAAGTTCTGGATGGAGCTGAGAACACATTTCCACTGCTGAACAACTCAATGCTGGGGGCTTTATACCTTTCTAGCCCACACCTGGCATTAGACATGGTGTCGATAGGCTCATGTTTATCTGCTCCAGAGAGTCCTATTCTATTGGAGTACTTCTGTACAGGGACTAGACAAGCAGTGTGTGGGCATTTGTGTCAGTACGAGGGCAGCCATGGCCTAGTGGTAAGGATCTGGTCTTGTGACCGGAAGGTCGTCGGTTTGATCCCCAGACACAAAATGACTGAAGTGCCCTTGAGCAAGGCACCTGACCCCTTAACTGGTCCCCGGGCACCGGTGGATAAGGGCTGCCCACCACTTCGGGCACATATTCTCACAGCCTAGTGTGTTCACTAGTGTGTGTGTGTGTGTGTGTGTTTCATTGCACGAATGGGTTAAATGTGGAGGTCAAATTCCTGTAAAAAATCACATTGGCAAATTGGTTGATCTTAATCTTAGTAATGGGTGTAACGTAAAGTAGCTGAATGCATTCATTAGAATGTCCACATACATTTGAACATATGACTGTTTTTTCTGTTGACTTGTATTTCAAGTTAAAAACACACTGTTCAAAAGACTAGTTGTTCATCATATTTCCACACTGGATTGAGGTTTTTTTGGCCATAATTGAGCAGCCCGCAGCATGTCTAGAGATGGACTCTACAAGGTTCTCTGTGGCACCTGGCACCAAGACATTTGCAGCAGATCCTTTAAGTAAGTGGTGAAGTGGAACCACTGTAGATTCAGCTTGTTGCTGAATCAGATCCCACAAATCTTCATTTGGATTGAAATCTGAGGAATGGAGGCCTCTACTGGTAGGTACTGACCACCACTACCCAAGAGCATCTCACAAGCCTTGCTGTTTCAGAAGTTGCCTGGCCATAATGATTTGTCAAAAACCGTCAGTCAGATCACGCTTGCCCACATCCAGCGCATCAACTACGAGAACCAACTGTTCTCTCTTACCGTTTACTACATGCCACACCTTCACATGCCCTGTTGATATTCAGTGCTATTCGCTTATTGTGATTCAGAATGCTAAAGAGATGTATGTGATTGGACAACTATTAGTCCAAATATCACCACTCACAGATGAAGTGATTCATGTTGATTATCTCTGTTCCCCAGACCAACCATTATCACATCCAGCTCTACATCCACAACCCTTATCAACTTTATACCAACTCCCCATCTCACAGCCAGATCTACATGCACAAACCCAACCTTATCACATTCACCAGTCTATGTCAATCTGACCCCTCAGTGTTATTCAGGTCATCACACCTGGACATCCAACATGTCCACTATGAGTATATAATATATCTCAGACCTGCACCATTATACTCAACATTACTCTCTTCATCTGTCTGGTCATAATGTTTTGGCTCATATCTGTACGCTCACATCTGTACTGTGTCAGAGTGAAAATGCTCAACTTGAGTTGAAAGGATCCAAACTCGTTGCCAAAGGCATGAAAAGGAAGTCAGTCAGAACATCCTCTCTCAGTCATAATCAGTTCATCTTCTTGGGTTTGCTTTACGATACATGATTTATGAACCTTATAATTTATCAATGATATAACAGCATCAAGCGTCTTTGTATGTTTCTTATTTGGCTCGTTCTCTTTTGATCCTGCTGGAAAAAAACGTTCAGTCCTCCCTCATTTTGTTTAGTATCAGCTCGCTCTTGTGCTAATGCACTTCATCATCAAACAGATGGAAATGAGCTTTCATAAAGCGCTCAGACAAATGCGTGGCGTTTTGACTCTGTGTGGATGACTGGAATATTGCATCAAATGTTTTCCTTAGCCTAGTTTACTTACTGCTTATTTCTAGAGAAGAGAGTTGCAGCAGAAAGAGCACAGTTGTGCTTTTGAAATGTTCAGTTATTTAATTACTAAACAATGTACGTACCAAGTCTGTATAGATTCTTTATGGATATAATGGAAATGGTCAAATCTCGAACCTTTCGAGCTTCTAGTATTGCTTGGCTTGACCCACCATCCTTCAAGACACGTGGAACACAAGCATCAAGACTCTTCTCTGTTCTAGCAAACAGGACGTTGAATGAACTCCCACTGGTTGTTCAAACAGCAGAGTCCCTCACAGTCTTCAAACTCAGACATTTGTTGAACACTTAAGCAAGCACTTGTTTAAAAAAATGTTGTAAATGTAAATATGAATGCATTACCCAGCAAACACGTTACATTGTCACAACATTATCTACTTCTTTGTGGTGTAGATACAACATTGTCAAAGTAACATTTCTGTTTTATAGTTAAGTCAACTTTATTTATAAAGCACTTTTTACAACTGATGTGACATCACAGCTTTACAGGGTTAGTAATAACAAACACCAAATCATTAATCCCTAATCCCTGGTGAGCAAGCCAACGGCAACAGTGGCAAGGGAAAACTCCATCAGAGCTGGAGGAAGAAACCTTGGGAGGAACCAGATTCACATGGGGGACCCATCCTCCTCTGGTCTACTAATTATAAGTTCTTGATAAATCACATAATCCTATGATGATGTTGTAGTGTTGTAGTATAAACTTGAATGTGGTCAGTAGTGTAGGGAATCTGGAGCAGGTCACAGCAGTTGGTTGTTGGTGGGCAGCTGGTCTAAGGTGGCATCATGCAGAGCCTTGGACCGGGCCGGTGGGGAATCACTCACTCAGAAAAAGACAAAGATGGAATTAGTTCTGTTTGGGTTTATAGAGCACAAGGATTATGAGACTTATCAGAGTGTGGCTATTGACTCCGGCAGAACTATCTAGAACAGCCTACCTAAAAGGAGAGAGCCAGAAGGTAAACAGGCATGGGAGCTCCCCGAGACACTGGCATCCCTCTGGTCACCGTCATCAAACCTGAGTGATTGTGTGAGCAGCGGTATGACAGTCGCAGCATCTCCGTTTACTATACATCCATATGTCAGTAAACCCCTGGATCTGCAAGCTTTCTGTAATGTAAAGTATTAATTGATATAAAGTTTATCTATTTGTGTCCCATGTTACTGCACCAGAGATCTGACCTAACAGTGATGTGTTGTTCTGTACAACCCTGTTATTTGTAAATGATCGAAAAAATTAAATTAACTATATATGAAGAGCTTCAAATTGCTGTATATCCATATATAACAATGTTTGATATACATTTTTGAAAGAAATAACAGTGGATATAATATAATGCAATGCTTCTGATATTAATGATGATATCGAATTTTTTATGAGTAAAACTCTCCCTACATGTGTTGTTTAAAAGTGGTGCTTTTTGGGATGAAACTCTTCATTCGGACGTTCTCTCCTGCAGGACGAGATTCTCACGGTGATCCGAAGAGTGGATGAAAACTGGGCAGAAGGCATGCTAGGAGATAAGATTGGGATTTTCCCCATCCTCTATGTAGAGGTGAGTGACATATCTCTAAAATGGTCTAAGAAAACAGAATTGATAACTGCAACATCTGACACATTTTTCCTTTTTGGACATGTAGTAATATGCCATTCAGTGTTGGCTGCACATTCAGTGATGTAGGTTTATAGTTTGCATTATGCTAATATGTGGGGTTTGAACTTTACCAGCATAAACTGGGCTGTTTTCTTCCGGAATACCAAACTTGGTGATCCAAAGCAGGATGTCATACAATATAGATAACAGTATGGCATCCAGTATTTGATGGAGATATGATAATTTATGCCATTTCCATAATGCCAATCTGTGGGGTGTTTGTGATCTTTTGCTGTGACAGCAGATAAATTGGAATATTTACTTCCAAGAACTCAAGTGATCCAAAATAGAATCTCGGTAACACAGTAACTTACACTTGCTTTGTTTTCTGTCCTGAAAGGAAGAATAAACTAGGCTAGGGTTTCTGGGGTTTTTATTCGTTGCTGTAAACAGAATGTTGGTTGGGGCTGTATCACAGAGTGCTGCCTCAGCACCATAGTCCTGTCATAAGGACCATGAAGTGATGCATTATGGGTAATATGTATTGATTTAGAGTGGAGGTGGGGTGTTATTAAAGGGAGTACGAGAGTGAAAAAGAGGTAGAGAGAGGAGGGGTTGAAGGAAAGGCCAACAGGGTTATGGTTTAAGAGATGTTCTTCTCCAAACCCCTTAGAGCAATAATTGGTGCTGCTAAGGAAGGACCTTAAAGGATTGCTGTTGATTGTGGGATTCAGGCTTATTGAAATGATGAAGCTGAGGCAACTTTGGGGTAATTAAAACGTTTCTGATGGCTTGCTTGACCCTAGAGTCAAAGATTTATGACACTGTGTTCTTCAGTACTTTTAGAATATAAATGGTCATTCACAGAACATAATGTCAACAACTGTGGTATCTTACTGAAGCATTTACGCTTTGATGGCAAAGGTTGAGATGTAAAGCCTTAATCAGCTGCCTGCCCATATAGATGTGGATTAAATAGCAATAGATCATTCTTGTTCCAAGCCAGGAAGGTTCCTGCTCTACAACTTTGGGTAAAATTACATGTAATTCTATAAGGAGACCAGACCTTTCCACCAAAGACAGGGAAAGAAAACAGTGGGGGTGGGGTAGGGGGAAAAGAATGGAAGGTGAGCATCTTTGAGGAGCTGAGGTCAGTTATTACAAAGAGAAGCATCAATAATTTAGACTCTTCCATCACTCCGTACAGAACACTACTACTGGGGAACGGGGGGCTGGTGGGCTTGTCTGGTCGAGCTGTCCAGAGCAGCTTTGAAGGTTCTGGGATGGATGGAGGGGGTAGGGATGAAATAGCAGAGGGGTCAAGACCATAGACAATGGCTTGCCACCCAAATAGTACTTGGTCAGCAGTGATGTTGTGGATTCAATAGAGAATGAGGTAAAAGGTGGCTGACAAATTGTGCCTGATAAAAGATGGACTACAGTGTGTAATTGTATCCGTAGTGGACTCAATGTGTAAGATAGGGATGGCTTATAAGCAGATGTATGAGTATCACATTAAAGCTGCCATATCTCAAAGCATCTCCTGCTCTTTACAGAGCAGAGTCACCATGACACCATGATTATTATGCTTTATTACTAGATATTTGTACTAAGGCTGTGTATTGGCAAGAACCTGGCGAGTGTTGTTGTTAAGACCTCTAGAGCCGAGTAGGAAAGACCAAAGGTGTTTAAATTAATTATTTCTATATCTTTGTTTACTATGGATTCTGTTTACTGCATTTTATTATTTGCTTAACTTTGATTATCTATTTTCCACTCTGTATTGTTTTTAATTTGTATTGTAAAGCACTTTGAACTGCATTTTCCCACTATTGTAAGTCGCTTTGGATAAAAGCGTCCGCTAAATGCAATCTAATGTAATTTTAATGTAATATTTATTATATGGAAGGTGCTATATAAAAATTATTATTATTATTATTATTATTATTATTATTATTATTATTATGACTACTACTACTATTATTATTATTATTATTATTATTATTATTATTACTACTACTACTACTACTATTATTATTATTATTATTATTATTATTATTATTATTATTATTAGTAGTAGTAGTAGTAGTAGTAGTAGTAGTAGTAGTAGTAGTAGTAGTAGTATATTGATAAATGATAGTAAATTTATTCTCTGTCTATAAACTTAAACATCATTGTCTTTAATGCCACATTTTCATTTGATGGAACACAGACACATTTTTACAGTTTAACTAACATGTCTGTTCTTTTTAAAATGCCATCTTTGTAATCCATACAGAACTCTTCAGTTGTCAACAAAATACAGTGTTAAATTGGTGCCACTTATTTGTATTAGAACATTTTTAATGTTAAAGTATAGAATTGATTGCCAAATTTGAGTAATAAAACCATGAAAGTATAAATCTGCCTGTAGCTGGAACTTTGTACAGGACTGTGTCTAGACTTTGCTTCCTTTCTTTCTAGTCTTTCCTCTCTGAAGTCCCAGTGTGATACAGATCTCTAAACTCATTAGCAGAGTCTGGATACCCTGAGCAGTATAGGATGTTGTAGGATGAGAGAGGGAGGTTAATAGGTCACAAAGGAGTGCCATCGAATGTGCTTAGAACTTTCTATTTCAGTTACTTCTGGAGATGTTTTGGCCCATTTATGTAAATATAGCCTCCCGTTGGGCCCAAGTTTCCATCCTAAACTTTCTCCAGATGAGGATGATAAAATGAACCCCATTTATCTTCCTTCTTCTCAAAGTTTCTCAGAACCTGCTCTCAGCTAGTATGTACGAGAGCAATCAGGCTCAGTAAGACAGGTGTTTAAACAGCGTAATTATGGTCTGATGACCTCATCCGTTCATTCACATGCACACTGTGCATTGCTGTGGTTCTGCACCGTTAACTTCTCTGTCAGATTTCTTCTCTCCGAGGTGGTCAAGCGGTGCCTGACATCCGGTCAGAGCTCAGGTGAAACAGCTGGTGTGCAAAGCACCATCTACAGGCTGGTCTTCAGACCGTGATGAGGGGATTAACTAAAAAACTAAGAAAAGTAATGGATGGAGATTTGGAGATGGAGAAATTCAAAATGAAAACCAATGTTTTTAACTGTTTTTTAATGAACTGTTTATGAAATACACAAAGATGAGCCCTGTCCTGGGCTGAGTTAGGATAGTGTCATACCGTGCCCTGTGCCCAGTGAGGGGGCAGGGGACTAACCGCGACCCTGATTACACTTGAGCAGATGGGATAATGTATGGATGGATTTTTTATGAAGTCTGTCCTTTTATTGGATTAAAACTTTTACCATTTTTACATATTTTCCCATTTAAAAATGTGAGCATGAAATTGATAGAAAATAAATCTTCTGAAATAAGGTGTGTTGTCATGGAAAATGTACACTGTATTGAGGGACCCCAAACTTTTGAGTGGTTATGCGCATTCAGCCAAACTTCTGACACTGTGCCATGACATGTCAGTGTCTGTAACATCCATATAACTATAAAAGTGATCATCACAACATATACATTGCAGCTCAATAAACCCAAAACCAGTAACATCTGCTGTTTGCTGAATTTCAGATCTGCTCTGAATCTCTGCTTGATTGAATCCCCCTTATTGAAAAAAAAAACACATGAATTTCACGTCATATCTAAAAAAAACACGTACAAAAGTATAAAATATTACAAATAAAATTATCTCAAAACTGCAAAAACACAAGAAAACATCATGTAAATGTTTTTTCCGCACATGGGTTTCAGGTGATCACTTTTGTCTGAAGATGATCTGATTTTTGTGAAATGTATGTGCTTTAATGTCAGATAGGGAATATGCGGCATGTTTTAAATACCTTGTGGTCACAAGTGGATTAAGAGAAAAGCTCCCCTGAGAGCTTACATATAGAAAAACACAAACAAATGGAAGCACACTTAAAGTAGTTTTAGACATGCACGGTATAGACTATAAATAGTTCTCCATATTGTAGAGGTGCTTTTTCCCGCCTTCTCTGGCGGAGAGTTATTTTTACGCTCATTTCGACAGCCTGTCATTATTTCCCGCTTGCTGGTGCTCCTGGGTGACAGCCCTTTCTTGTCTCCTCCCTCTGGGAATTACAATATGTGATTGGGTCTTTGTTAGGCTGGAATCTCTGTGGTGGCCAATGGCCGTAAGACCGCTGAAGGCTTTTGCCTTCCCAATGAGAAGAAACAAAGAGTCAACGCTGTGCACGCTGTTAATGATTCCCTAACCCACGTGGGACCCTGATGAGGTGTTGAACAGCAAGCAACGAAAAATTGCACGACCCAAGAAACAACAACGGGACTCAATTCTCACAGGACCCGAGGCCTGCGGTGCAATAAGACTCTAATTACACTTAATTACGCCAGTGGGGTTTTATTTCTGCAGCTTTTGACAGTGATTAGAGGCTTAACCTTGAGACATATTTTAAACGTTGTGCTGTGTGGGGTTCAGAGATTATTCTCTCCAGAACAGAACTGAAGAGATGGATACACCCCGATGACGCATGTAAAGATACTGAGTTGGCCCTGATGCCAAACAAGTGATGGCCCAGTTCATTTATTGGCCCACTTTCCACCATGGAATGATGGTGATTTCATCAATATGTGGTGCCAGAAAACAGAATTAGTTTATCCTGAATTTAGCCACAGCTCAGGGATGATACAGTGGCTGTTTAATTTAGGTTCAAAATAGAAATGGTGGGCCAGTTTTGGCTTACAATAAACTCTTCAATGCTGTTTGTGGGCAGCTGTGGTCTTGAGGTTAAGGAACCAGCCTTGCTTGGTTTGATCTCGAGCCAACAGGATATGAAGTGCCCTTGAACAAGGCACTAAACCCCTGTTCCCTGGGTGCTATGGATATAACTGCTGAGATTCCTGCCTGCCTTAGACCAGCTGCTCACCAAACAACTACTAGAACCTCTCTAGAAAATGATCTGCCTGCCTTCCATTACCAACCACATCAAAGTTTATATGGATTCTAACTGCTGCTATTATTATTACCATTAACCTTTATCGTTATTATTCTTACCATCACTACTATCTATATCAGTACACCTGAACACAACAACAACCTCATAAGATGTTAAAATGACTGTCTATCAGTAATTTATCAGTATTTGTCCAGATGAGAATGGGTCCTTTTCTGCGAGTCTGGTTTCGCCCAAACTTTCCTTGCCATAGTTTTTCTTTGCCATAGTCACCACTGACTTGCTCACTGTTTTTAATGTTATTGCTGCATGTCTGTTAACCTGTTTTACAGCAACATCAGTTTTAAAAAGTGCTGTATATACACATTTCACTTGACTTGGCTGCCCATCACTTTGGGCAAGTGTGTATGCTCGCTATTCTGTGTGTGTGTGTGTGTGTGTGTGTGTGAGTTAGTGCCTTAATTGAGCTGTATTTGTCCAGAATTGTCTGCTATCTGGTGTGGGGGGGATGGGGGGTTGTCTAATATCAGAGGGCCGCTGCTTGCTGGATTTCATTTAAAATGAATTTTAACGCTGGTAATTTTCCTTGTAAGTCACTGAAGGTAAAGAGCATTCCTTTCATTTATTTCAATGGTTCCACATCAACAAACGTATCACTGAAAGTATATAAACTGAACAGATTTGACATACTTCATTCACGTGGAACTGATTTACGCTTTTCAATCAACTAAAAACGGCGCTGTTTTTCTTTCCCTCTTTACAGTAACACTGTGAAGACAACAGGCTTCATTTCCTCAGAGGCTGCTACTAGCTGACTCATGGGGGTCAATCAATCAGCCTCATTTGCATCAGATTTAGGTGGTATTAGCATAACCATTAATATGGAAATATGGAAATAAAAGCTGAGACAAAAAGCCAGAGTGGATTTTGATCTGCCGTCTGAGAGAGTCCGTCTTTCGCTGACCTTGTTTTGTAGAGGGACTTTCGTTTTTATGGAAATTGCCATTTGGTTCTGATTGAGTTGTATTAGCATCACGTGGACCTGTTTTCCATCACAAGGCAAAGCCTAAAGTGCGGGTGACAGACAGAAAGGCCTTGGCATTCAAGCAGCCAAGAGTGACTCATGCATTATGGCCAGCTTTGTGAAAATACCTCAGTCCAATTCAAACATCATGTTCTGAGTTATATTGGCTGTTTTGAAGAAGAAAAAAAAAACTATGATAAGACTCCTGAGCATCATGGAACATGACGTATACCTCAGGGAGAGAACAGACTGGGTTTATAGCCAGCTGCCTGCGTGTCTGTTCTCCTAACCCCAACCTGAATGGGTTGAGTCCCAATGGGGAGTGGATTGGCTTATGGCATTGCCTGCTTATTCCTGATTATGGATGGTAGGGCCATTTTCATCCACGCTGCAGCTAAGTAGGGAATGAGGATCAATCAGAGGTTTTGGACCTCGTCCTGTCACACATTTGAGAGCTTAGATTTAAACAGCTTTGTGATTTGTGTCCCTGTCATTATCTGTCATGAGTATCTCCTTACGACCGTTCTCTAAGAGGATACGGGATGTTGTGGAGGTTTTATTCTAGGAACTAGTTTATTATGTATCATAAAAAGTCATATCCTCAGACTGCATTTTATCACTGGAGAGATTAAGACCCTACAGAATAATGAGACTGGGTGTCCTGTTGTCTCACTAAATAGTCTAACTAGTTCAAAAATTGTTACTCCATGTAGTCACCCAGAGTCTGAGAATATGAATCTGACATGAATAACAACTTGCTTAGTATATGTAATGGCCTAGCTTTTCTCAAGCTCATTTACAAAAGTACTCACATTCATTACTCAGGTAGAAGTACAGATACTAGGGTTTATATACTGGGGCAGCTGTGGCCTAGTGGCTAAGGACCTGGTCTGGTGACCTGAAGGTCGCCGGTTCGATCCCAGGGCAGGTCACGACTGAAGTGACCTAACCCCCAATTGTAAGTCACTTTGGATAAAAGCGTTTGCTAAAAATGCCTCAAATTTAAAAATTCTTTTATAGAAGCTGAAGTATCAACTTAAGCTTTTTACTCAAGTAAAAGTACAAAAGTTCTGGTTTTAAAACTACTTAAAGTATAAAAGTAAAAGTAATGTAAGGAAAACAAATGCCTAAACTTTTAACACAGGGGCATATAGTGAAATGAAAACATTTTAGTCAATTCAAATATATTAGAGACCACATATGTGTAGTACTGAGCTTACTGGAGAGTGACGTGACATGTGACGTGCAGGTGTGATGGATCTCTTACCAATAAGGTATCAGAATGGTATATGTTTATACTTATCATCCAACCACAGTCACATTCACTCTTTCTGGATGACGCAGTTTATCTGGAGAGGATGTTTTATAAATGATGACAAACCAAAATGAAATACGTAGAAATGATGAGGCTGTTTTTAAAATGTAAGGAGTACAAAGTACCGATAATTACATGAAAATGTAAGTAAGTAGAAGTAAAAAGTTACTCCAATAAAGTATAGATAACCAACATTTCATAGCAACAAAGTATTTTTACAGGTACAGGTGGTATTTGCATCGTGGCTCGTTCTCAGCACTGCAGTGACACTGATGTGGTGGTGGTGTGTTAGTGTGTGTTGTGCTGGTATGAGTGGATCAGACACAGCAGCGCTGTTGATGTTTTTAAACACCTCAGTGTCACAGCTGGAGTGAAAATAGTGCACCAACCAAAACTATCCAGCCAACAGCATCCTGTGAGCATCAATGAACAACTACAGGACCAACACAAACTGTGCTGAGCTGCTGTCTCTGACTTTACATCTACAAGGTGGACCAACACAGTAGATGTGTCTAACAGAGTGAACAGTGAGTGGACAGTGTTTAAAATCTCCAGCAGCTCTGCTGTGTCTGATGTTCTAATACTAGCACAGCACGCACTAACGCACCACCACCACATCACTGTCACTGCCATACTGAGAACAATCCATCACAAAATAGTACCTAACAAAGTATACAGAGAAACAGATGGACTACAGTCTGTAATTGTAGAACTACAAAGTGCATCTATATGGTCAGTGGAGCTAAAATGGACATGTAGATACAAGGTAAGTGTACCTAATGAAGTGCCCACCCAGTGTACTGCTTCACTTCTTCTTGTGTGAAACAGAGATCACGTAACTATAATAAAAAGTATGATATGAAAAGTTTGATTTGTATACTGAATCTCAAAATGTCTCTCCCTTAGCTCAACGAGACGGCCAAACAGCTGATGGAGATGGACAAGCCCACAGCTGTTCCTGGCCCCAGTGCTGACCCAGGGTCTCCTCCATCCAGTTCCTCCTCAGGCCCTGGCACTGGACCCGTCACCAGCTGCAACGGAAACGGTCAAGTAAGCGCTGCCATCCAGCGACGGCTGGACGGAAAGAAGAACGCAAAAAAGCGCCACTCATTCACGGCATTGAGCATGACGCAGCGGACGGCGCAGGCACTTGGCAACAACCGTCACTCCATGGAGATCAGCGCCCCCGTCCTCATCAGCTCATCCGATCCCCGAGCTGCCGCACGTATTGGGGACTGTCCACACCTGTCGTCCAGTGCACCATCTTCACAGGTACAAATGTGCATCTTTGTCATTGTGATATTTATGCCGACTTTAAGTGTGGTTATAATTTGGTAATGATTAAATTCCATCCATCCATCCATCCATTATCCAACCAGCTTAATCCTTATCAGGGTCGCGGTTAGTCCCCTACCCCCTCACTGGGCGCAGGGCAGGACATTACACTATTCAACTAAGCCAAGGACAGGACGCCAGTCCATCGCTGGGTGCACACACACGCACACACATACACATACATGCACACACATGGACTGTGTAGAGTACACAATTCACCTGACCTCCATGTTTTTGGACTGTGGGAGGAAACCGGAGACCCCGGAGGAAACCCACGCAGACACGGGGAGAACATGGAAACTCCGCTCAGATGTGGACTCGAACCCAAGACCTCAGCGCTGAGAGGCGAATGTGCTCACCACTAAACCACCGTGCTGCCCATATAATAATAATAATAATAATAATAATAATAATAATAATAATAATAATACAACAATGGATTTATAACTCACTTTTCATTTGTAGCAAATCTCAAATTGCTCACAGTATTAAAAAAATCTATTAAAAATGAACAAATAATACTAATAAAAATATGATAGTTTATTGTCTATTATTATAAACGTCTCATTAGAGCTTAATTCATGTTATCGTAGATGTTGAGTCACATTAATATTTATAAATTGATTCTGATCATTAATTAATCATTAAATTTGATGACTTAACCATTTCATGTTGTTTAATACAGTCTTAAGTACTGATAATAAATAGTCGTATTGTTACTGTTCAAATTGTGAATGAAGAAAGATCCATTCAGTTTCATATTTCCAATCTTTAAATGACAGAAACAACATTGGGCTTCAGTCAGAAAGACTTCTTAATAAAATATTTCCTATTCAAACCTGCAGTTTTCACAAAGATTCTGAAATTCACCAATGATTTCTTATTTCTTCAGAATCTGCACACTTACAGCTTTGAGCATTGACATTAGATTAAACTTTTTGCCAATGTGACCCACATTTAAGCCATCTGTGCAGTGAAACACACACACCAGTGAACACACTAGGCTCTGAGGACATGTGTCTGCCCTAACCACAGCGCCCGGGGAGCAGTTGGGGGTTAGGTGCCTTGCTCAAGGGCACTTCAGTCATGTCCTGTCTGGGTATTGAATGGGCAACCTTCCAGTAACAAGACCAGATACCTAATCACCAACTGCCCCAAATACATTTGTGCAAAAACAACTGGTTAACGACTTTTCTTCAGTTCTCCAGTTGTGTAATATTATAGGATTGTAATTGCAGTAATATTTCAGAAAACATAAGAAGATAACTGAGGCTTTTAACGCATCAACAAAAGTTTTATATTCACAAAAATACAGTGTTTCATTGTTTTTGTATTTAAAAATGATTATTTTAAGAAAGTTGTCACCAGATGTCTCCAAGAAGATGATTTTTTTTCCAAAAACTGAAGCTTTTATGAGAAACATTAAAATGACTAAAACACACAGACAGAAGGATATGAATAAAACTCACAGAGACAGAAATACAGAAGTGTGTGTGTGTGTGTGTGTTTAAGATATTGACTCTTTAGGTGTGTTTATTTCTACATACCACAATATAGAAGAGCTGGAATAATATTCATCATCTTAGAGCTGCTTTAGATCATCTGTCTGTCACACACACACACACACACACACACACACACACAGACACACACACACACACACACACACACACACACACACACACACAGACAGACACACACACACACACACAGACACACACACAGACACACAGACACACACACACACACACACACACACAGAGCAGATGGGGAAATGCAAAGACACAAAGCTCTCTCTCTCCCACCCTGCAGTTTTTAATTCCTGCCTCTTCTGTGAGTTCATCATATTTATGCTCCTCTTCATGCTCTCTCTCTTTCTCTCTCTCTGTGTCTCTCTCTCTGTCTCTCTCTCTCTCTCTCTCTGTGTCTCTCTCTCTGTGTGTCCTTCTCTCTCTCTGTCTCTCTCTCTCTCTCTCTGTGTCCTTCTCTCTCTCTGTCTCTCTCTCTCTCTCTGTGTCTCTCTCTCTCTCTGTCTCTCTCTCTCTCTGTCTCTGTCTCTCTCTCTCTGTGTCCTTCTCTCTCTCTGTCTCTCTCTCTCTCTCTCTGTGTCCTTCTCTCTCTCTGTCTCTCTCTCTCTCTCTCTCACTCTCTCTGTCTCTCTCTCTCTCTCACTCTCTCTGT
>BRDA01064641.1:0-10000 GCA_036984385.1 Crenuchus spilurus
TGAAGATTGGCCACCAGACTGGTCCAATTTAGCCATGAAACCTCCCACACTAACATGACAGCTGTTTCACTTTCATTGTCTAACCCCTGTAGAAACCCTATTTAACATTGACATTGAAATTATAATTTGCATTTATCAGAAAATGACACATTGTAAAATATAATTTACAACATTTAAAAAATGAATTATTGTGAAAAAATGATTGCTAAAATATCTGGTATGATGGTTATCTTATTAACTAAAAATACAATATTCATAATTATTTCAAACATACATCATTCAAATGAGTGATACATAATTATGTGTATGTTACACATATATTATGTGTAAACTAAATGTGTGCTGCACATACAGTGGTGGGTACTGTCAGAATCCCATAACATCCCTGTGGTTCAGGAGCCCTCCTGTCTGTTGATAGCTTTAAGCCAGTGATGATGTCTTTTTGGGCCTGTTTTGCGTCTTTGAGTTCTTTAAAACCTTATATTTGTCATGCGACCCACTAAACAACTTCTTGTCATATTTCCACCGTTATTGTAAAACCACTTGTGAAAAGCTTGCAATGCAAATCAGTGCCGAGTTGTTTTCCCCCCATGCCAAACATACTTTGTGTAACTTTACCGTGAAGAAATATTTACAAAACACGTGCCCTTGTTTGGTCACCTGAGTATCCTGAAACATGACCTCCACAGTCAAGTTGGTTCTGATTTCTCTCAGAGGTAAACCTGATGAATCACAGCAGTGTTTTACTATCTGTTGTTCTGGTAGTAGTGTCTCTATGCTACATACATTATAGTAAAAATTTAAGAGGGGTGCATTTTCTCACAGGTGGGCTGCCTTTAAAATACACCCCCTATAACTTTCTTTCTGTTCACACAAATGTGTGATCATTTCAATCACATGTATTTTGGATCAGTACATTTGACTTTTATATGCGATTTGGATATAATCATAAATATGTAGCCACATTTAAGAAGGGGTGCGTTTTCTGACAGGAGGACCACCTTAAAGCACATCCTCCTATAACTGTTTTTCTGTTGAGTTAAAGGATGAAATGCTTTTAGTCCCACATATTTGTGATCACCATGTGATACCTGTGCAAGTTTTGTGGATGTAATAAGCAAACACCCAGATTTAAGAGAGGTGCATTATCTGGCAGATGAACAGCCTTAAAAGAGAGGGTCTCCTTGCACTGGTGCCAAGTTTGGCATAACTGTTTTCTACTTTATCAGAAATTAAAGAGCCATCTATTAAGAAGCTTGTTCTCAGCTCTGCCAGCAGAGGGCAGAGTGGTGCCATCACACATTCTCATAATCTTCACTCTGGTCCCCCTTCTAGTGTCTAAGTGAATGGTGAAGTTCACCTTTTTCACATTTGAGCACAATTTTAATAACTTTTAAAAACAAAAGACAGTAAAATAAAAATAGTATTTTTGTGGGTGATGGAGTCAGTATTTTGAGGGCACAAATCAGTTAAATTGACAACTCGGAGCATCAATATTATTTGTTTTTGATTTTTCTAAAGGTTTTCCTTGTATCTACACTCATTGTTCATTTTATCAGCTTCACTGACCATACAGGTGCTCTTTGTAATTCTACAATTACAGACTGTAGTCCACCTGTTTCTCTGTATACTTGAGTCTCCTTTCACTGTGATATTCAATGATCAGGACCACCACAGAGCAGATATTGTTTGGATGGTGGAGCATTCTCAGCACTGCAGTGACAGTAAAGTGGTGGCGGTGTGTTGGTGTGCTTTTACAAGTGGGTATTTTTATAATGTACAGTAGCAACCATTGCTTGTTTGGGAGGACTTTATACTAGATGATGGAACATTGCTGTGAGGACTGGATTGTGTTCAGCTATGAGAACATTACTGGGGTCATGTACTGATGTTAGAATATTCATTCTGAATTTTGCCACAACAGTTTACATTAAAGGTACTGAATGGAGCACAATCTCGCCAGAGAACACATTCCCACTTCTTCACAGCACAATGCTGGGATGTGTTATTCCCCTCTCTAAATATGAAAAAAAATAATGCACTCTAAATATCAGCATCAGCCATTGATGAACTTATATCTGTTGATCACTAAATATTACTGCAGTCTCGCTGTGTCTTGTGGTGTTTTGAGGAATGTTATAGTACTTCTCAGTACCCTTCTAGCACACAGTTGTAATGCTTTTAAAGCCTCATCATTTTGTTTTCTTTAAGGCAGATTAAACCGATTTCCCAGAAGCCTCGTCCCATCAGAGCAGCTCTGAAACGGCTCAAGTCATTCTCATTTTCTCTACATCCTTTAATTGAAGCCCAGTTACGTCTGCATTCTTGCATAATACTCCGGAGCTTCTCCTGCCTACATTCTGCATTTGACTGACACCGTCTGTCTCTATGGTTACGTATTCAGTGAGAGATGAACATTAGACCGGCTGCTCTGCTTGGTGTTAACTCTCACCGGCTGAGCTTCTTGCTGTGTTTAGTTGGCATGACTCCTCTAATCATCAGTTCAGTTTTAGTTCTGGGATTACATGGACAATAGCTTTGTCTGCTCTGGAACTTCAGGAACCCACTGAACCTGCTGTGAAGTCAAGATGAACACTATATCACTGTAGTACTAGTGTATCGCCAAAAATCTGAATATTGTGACATCGGTTTGTGTTCATGATTTAATTTCAAAAGGTAAACTGTCACATATTTTATATTCATGACATGTAAAGTTACATTTGTCCTTTTTTGTTTTAATGTTGATACTGTTTGAATAGTAATTTACTCAAACTCCAAATGAAATATTTTAATAATTTGAGATTCTGAATTTCTGATTTTCATGAGTTATAAACCATAATAATCAACAGTAAAACACTTTTGACTTGACATGTAGTGAATATAAAATGTGACTGTTTACATTTTTTAATTAAATTATTAAAACGAACTTCAGAATTTTTTTTTTTTTCTCAAATAATTGATGATTTTTCCCTGAATCTAACAAGTCTATGTAACATAGATTCTTAGAACTCATTAGCTATTTAATATAGAAAACCAGCGATCCAAGATCGGCATTGGTCAAAATTGAAATAGGCAGGTTTATGCTCAAAATGTGATCTGCAGTAAATGTACAATTTATTTTCACCTACAAAAATGCAGCTGTTCTGTCTATTAAATAAACTATTAAATATTAAGAAGACTCAATATACACGCCAATATGATGGCCTCACAACAGCTAAATTTTGTATTAATACACCACATCACAAAAAACCTTTGTCAATAATGAAATAACCTTTGACAGTTGAGCTGTTCACATGTTGTCGGTGTGCTGAGATGAAAGAAGAGCCTTATAGAGCAAAAATCTCAGCAGTTCTGTTGCATCTAATCCACTCACAGCACACACTAACATGCCACCACCATGTTAGTGTCACTGCAGTGCTGAGAAATATCTACCCAAATTATAGCTGCTTTGTGGGGTTGCTGATCAATGAACAGGTGAAAGGCTAACAAAGTATACAGAGGAACAGATGGACTACAGTCTGTAATTGTAGAACTACAAAGTGCACCTAGTGGAGCTGATCACAAAGATGCCAACTATCAGGACATGGTCTTTTCACCATATTTTACTACCTGACCGTCTGGGCTTTGTGCAGCGCAGTCAGAGAAAAGAGAATTTTTTTTGAAGTTATTCTGCGATAATCCCATCTGGTTACCACAGTAATGAGGAGCAGGGTCTGGCTCAGATACACTTCCCTTTAATCCTTTCTGAGATAAGATGCAGAGATTTTTCGAAAGCTGTCTGGGCAGTTTGATAGAGTTAAACAATCTGTCGTAGTTTTTATTTAAAGCTATGATATGGGCAAATATGGGTTATATGACTTTCAGTGCTTGTGCATTAAAAAATTTGTAATATTTGAAGAAATTTATTGCTGTTCATAGTTGAGTTCTAAAAGGTAAACCAGCTTTAATTATTTTTCATGTAAGTTTTTATACGAATTTTTTTTTTTTTTTAATGTTGATCAATTTGGTTTATAGCTCAAATAAAAAGGCTTGGAATATGTCACTTCATGTGTAATGAATATAAATATATGACACTTATTGAATTAAATTAAAAACACAAATGAACTTTTTCACAATATTTAATTTTTTTGAGATGCACTAATATTTTTAAACCCACTGGAGAACCACTGTTGTGGCATGGCTGGCACTGTTATTGTTTTGCCAAATGTGTAAGTTGGATCAAATAAATGCCTGGATTTCTCTCAAATTCCCACACACAGTAATGCTGAGCATCTGTGACTCATATCATTTCAGATTTCCCCAACATAATACAAATAATAGCACATTTATTTATATCCCACATTCATATGTTTCCCATTGATTTTAACTTGAATACCGCCAACAGTTTTATTTTCCAATAAAATGGAAAGCTGTCTATAAAATGCTTAAATTATAAGGCTTAGGCTGTTGAGATTAAATTGCTGGTAGGTTTGACCCAAATACCCATTTGTTATATTACTGTTCTCTATTTAATGTTCAGAAGCTTTGTCTTTTGAGAACACCATGACTGTGATTTCATCAGCAGTGTGTTTTAGAACAGAATAGATTGTTAATTTATGGATATCATAAACAAAATTTAGACCTCCATCACCAAAAAAATATTTGGTCTATGTCAAGTGTCCATTGTCGACCATCAATTGTGGAAGCCACTGTCTGTGATCTAAATGTAGATTTTATTTTCATAACAGGGCTGTCACAATACCAGAATTGTGATTATATTGATACTAAGTGTAGTCTCAGAATATGTGATACTAAATCAATACTCTGGCTACCAACCGAAACACACGCCATTGTCTTTAACAACACGTTTACAGACACATTTCCAAATGTTTACATCTTGACCAACTCCATTTACACTTCAATAAAAACCGTTTGGGTTAAATTTTGGCATAGTGTTGTTCCAGTACACACAAAACTGAAGAACAAATCTTGCATGTTTCTGGCTTAACTTTGGTTTATATTATGTTCTCACTCAACTCAAGGTACTGACAAAGCCTCAGACATTTCTCAGTCTTTATCATGTCTGCCATGAGCTGAACTTGTTCTCTTACTCCAGACCTTGTACATAACCTAGTATGTTTAATTACAGCTGTATGAAATCAAGAACATGACATACTTAACATATAAATCTAAGAATCCAAGATTGAAATAGACAGGTTTATGCTCAAAATACTTGATTAGCAATTGGCTCATTTCTTTCTTTTTATTCTTTCTTTTTTCTTTCTTTTATTTCTTTCTGTCTGTCATAATGTTCAGATGTCTTGGGGGGGGGGGTGTAAAATGCATAAAATATCGGAAATATATTCAAATATTTTACCTCAGTGTTGACCATATTGTACCTGAAAATGTGCATCATGTCCCTTGTGATGTTTGGTTGAGTTAGAGCCCACAGAGCTGTATTATACCTCAAGCCAAAATTATAATTAAAGTAATGTTCTGAATCAACTGCCAATGTGCCGATCTCTCGCTCTCGCTCTCTCTCTCTCGCTCTCTCTCTCTCTCTCTCTCTTACCGCTCTCTTACCGCTCTCTCGTCCTCTCTCTCATCCTCTCTCTCTCTCTATCTCTCTCTCTCTCTCTTTCTCTTTTGCTCTCTCTCACAACATCCTGCTTTATCTTTTGGGAATTTGTCCAAACTCATGGTTATTATATATCCATGCTGGAGAGAACTGGTACTGGAGCCAGTCTTCAGTAAGCCAGAATCTCTTCACTGAAACCCGTGACAGG
This sequence comes from Crenuchus spilurus, assembly GCA_036984385.1. Taxonomy (NCBI): domain Eukaryota; kingdom Metazoa; phylum Chordata; class Actinopteri; order Characiformes; family Crenuchidae; genus Crenuchus; species Crenuchus spilurus. The sequence goes on from BRDA01064641.1 coordinate 5,766, forward strand.
ATTTGTGCTCCACTGTGGTTAAAAAAAATGCCATTTCCCCTTAACGCTGCAGCGGTGGCTGAAAGGCTTTGGGAAGAGGTGCATGTTTGTGAGTCGGGGAGTGACAGTGTTGTCCTCTCTTGCTGCCCTCTTTTTCACACAACTCTGTCTGCTGTGGGTGGCGGTAGACAGTGGGATTTGAGCAGAATGTAGGCCAGCAGTATTACACTTACGTCAAGAGCAGATAGATGAATTGTGTCGATGAGCAGAGAGGTTGTTTGGGCAGATAGAGAAGCTGTGCCGGTGGGACGAGCGACAACATGAAGACGGTTCTTTCGCTGCACAGGAAATGGGTCCACACAGTCAAAGCCATCCGCATCCTCCAGGGCATCGTAAGACCTGTTTCCTACACTCACTCTGACCCCCCATATGGGGGTAACTGTTGATCTCTGGGTAACTTTGACTATGTGGTGTTTAGTGAACTTTAGATGAAAAATAGAAGTTAAAGGGGAACTTCACCAAATTTCTAAAATTTGTAAACTCTTGTTTTAGTGAGTTTTTCCTGTTATGGACAATTTCACATCTGAATCATACATGAATGCAGAAACCAAATGAGTGAAATCTCCCCTTAAAGGGATACACTAGGTTTCACAACCTTATCTGTATATGCCACATCTGGAACATTCAGTCAGCACAGGCAGGCCTTTCTCTGCAGTTAAAGTACAGAAACTCTGTTTCTCACTGAATGAAGCCAGTGTTCAGACTACTGTTTGTGAAAACTGACAAAGTGGTTGAAAATCCTGTAGTTTTTTTTTTCTCTCTTCAAAATTTGTAGTGATTCAGGTAGCGCAAGGTCAAGTCAGTGAATAAAGCCTTATTGATTTTGAACTAGAGGATGTCGTTTTGATTTGTCTTGATGGAAGGTTAGGAATGATGAATGTGTGCCTTAAATTTCTATTAACTTTACTCCAAACTTCCATAAACTGAATCCAGTTTTAGGTTCTTAATGGCTTTGTACAGCAACAGGTAAAGAAAGCATCGGACCTTGTTCACTGATATGTTCTTAAGCTTTTCTTACATTTCTCCTGAAATGTTACTTATTTTAATCATATAATATTACACAACTGAAGAAAACAGAGAAGAAAACATTGATGAATGTCAGAATCTTTATTAAAAGACCTTTCTTCTTAAGAATGGTTGGTGGGTTAATGAACTTCAGTGCAACATGTAACACAATAGTAGTTATGTGTTGACTAGCTGTTTGTTCTGGTCTGATTCAGTTAACTATTCCTCCAGCTTTTGAGGAAAGGAAGTGAAGACGATGCCATGTAGAAGTGCTCCCTTCCAGCAAATGAATGTGGAGTGTGGTTGTGCATTACACGGGTGTCCTGTTGATATGAAATTTTATGGATGAGGTGGAGGCAAACGCACCAGACAAGCTGTTATCCCACTTACACTTGTAGCCACCATTAGGCATTTTTATGTATCTGCATATTTTACATATTCACAATAGTTTAGCCTATTTTAGTTAAACTGTCTCTACTGTCCAGGGAAGACTGTCTAATAGATTTGGGAGAACTGCTGTGTGGATTTGATTGCATTCAGTCACAAGAGTGTTTGTGTGGTCAGGATGTTGGATGTTGTCAACTTATACTAAACGTACTGGATGGATTAGAGAACACTGCTCCACAGCTCAATACTGGGGGGCTTTATATCACTCTAGCCCACACCTGGCATTAGACATGGTGCCCACAGGTTTGTGTGTATCTGCTCCAGAGAGTCCTATTCTGTTCAGACTAGACGAGCTGTGTGTGCATTTGTACATCTGTGTCAGCAATGGGTGTAACGTAAAGTAGCTGAATGCATTCATTAGAAGGGGTGTCCAAAAACATTTGTACCTGTAGCGTATTTGTTTAGTCAATTCTGAATGCTGTTGACCTAGTCTTTGAACAAGTGTAAATACAGAAATGTGTGTGTGTGTTTGATTCTAGGTTAAGGATTATTTAGGACAATAGTGCAATGCATATTTGAAGTGAGCCGAGGAGATTAAAGAGCAGTAATCATAATCACTGTGTGTGTGTGTGTGTGTGTGTGTGTGTGTGTGTGTGTGTGTGTGTGTGTGAGATGAATGTAGAGGTAACTACAGTAGTGTGGATGAGGGCTGTTATAAAATTTAATTATAAATTTAATTTTAATTTTAACACAATTATAAAATTTCACAGTCGCATGTTTATTTTGCAGCAAACCCAATGTTCATTTTCATCAGTGAGTCTGTAGTAATTAAATACACATCTACTGCTCAAAACCTTGCCTTGGCTTAGACTTTTCCATGAAAACACTTTTACTTCAGAAGAAAATATTTAGTTTTTCCAGCCATTTGGAGATTATACATTTATTTTTTTGATAAAATTCAAAGTTGATCCAGATTCTCAATCTTCTACGGTAGAAGGGTGAAGTAGGACGGTATCATTGCTTTTTAGCTCAGCTGTAATGTCTCCCACAAGTTGTTGATGGTGAATTCAAAGGCTTTATTACAGCTATTATCCAGCTGAAGGCATCATTGGAATTGACATCATAAGGCGTCAGAGGACATAAGAGTATCATGGACAGACTAGAATATGAGATATTAGTCCATACACAACCTCAATAAACACTATTAATCACTAGAATGAGATATTAGTCCATAAACAACCTCAATAAACTCTATTAATCACTAGAATAGGAGATATTAGTCCATAAACAACCTCAATAAACACTATTAATCACTAGTATAGGAGATATTAGTCCATAAACAACCTCAATAAACACTATTAATCACTAGAATAGGAGATAATAGTCCATTAAAAAAAAACCTCAATAAACACTATTAATCACTAGAATAGGAGATATTAGTCCATTAAAAAAAACCTCAATAAACACTGTTAATCACTAGAATAGAAGATATTAGTCCATAAACAACCTCAATAAACACTATTAATCACTAAAATGAGGTCCTGTGTAAGCATTGTTTAACTATAGTATGTGTTTGAAACGGAAAAGTTTATCTTGTGCAACATCAAGGATGTACATGCTATAAACACTGTTAGCTCAAAGTACATATCTACCATACTCCATCTCATGATGCCTTTTTGTGAAATAAGTTCTAGACTTCGTTTAACTGAGCTCAAGCTGTGTCTGTGTTTAGTTGGAGCTACTGACTGTAGACAGACAGGAAGCTGAACAGCTAGTCAGTTAAGTTTGTCACTTTAGGCTTGTACTTTACCCACTCTAAGTGCATTTTAAATGTGACCATGGTTCAGAAGCTCATAGGCCTCAGGGAAAGACTGCATTGCAGCTGTGGAATCTGAAACAGTCTCTTTCATCTTCCTCATATTCAATTTTTCTTTCCCCAGAACCCAGTTATGGAGGAGACGGTGTGGGAGCAGTATACAGTGACCCTACAGAGGGTGAGTGCTGCCATATATATTACTGGTGTAATGCATTATGTCTAAGTATGCCATTCTGAGTATATTGTGGGTTGCCAGTGTCTGAAGAATGCTGATCATCTGCAGGAAAGGATCATTAATCCTCTTTAATTGAATTAAGTGTGGCATAATATGTGATATTTTGCATGAAACACATTTGTAAATATAGTATTCCTGGGACTTTTTTTGTTTTGTTTTTTAACTTGTCAGACCCAAAATATTGTGAAATGCTAGTGTTGTATTGGTATTGAACTTGTCTCAGACTTTTGTAGTTAACTTATTAGCATATGTCATAATTCATGAAAAGATCTAAAATCCAAATATGAACATTACCTTTCCATTATGAACTATGGCTGTATGTTGGCAAACACCTGGCGATACGATATGTATCATGATACAGGAGTTATGATTAAATATATTATGAAATATTTCCCACTGCAGCAAGGCTCTACAATGAGTGTTCTTACTCCAGAGGCGGTACTGATCTCTGTCTGAACTGTGCTCAGTCACATCATATTACAGTGTGCAGTCTGCTGTATTCTTCTGTGGATGCACTGTTTAAGATGAGATGATCCTTTATTAGTTCCACAGTGGTGAAATTCTAAGTATAATATATACATAACCAGACTAAATACTGAATACTGCTAACACTGCTTGCTATGTTCATACTCACTGTAAACTAAACTGTCATTTCATTGAGTGTAATATTTAGTGCAGTACTGTTTTCATGTTAACGTGACAAATCTGTCTGACATGTTTATTTATATATTAATATACTTTTATTTTTATTCT
>BRDA01064643.1:0-12694 GCA_036984385.1 Crenuchus spilurus
TGATGCTTCCATCCCCATGCTTCACAGTAGGGATGGTGTTTTTGGGATGGTACTCATCATTCTTTGTCCTCCAAACATGGCGAGTGGAATTAAGACCAAAAAGTTCTGTTTTGGTCTCATCTGACCACAGCACTTTCTCCCATGACTCCTCTGGATCATCCAAATGGTCATGGGCAAGCTTAAGACGGGCCTGGGCGTGTGCTGATTTAAGCAGGGGATCCTTCCTTGCCATGCATGACTTTAAACCATGACGTCTTAGTGTATTAGCTAGGGGTGCAGGAAAAAATCGCTTCGAGCTCGGATCGCATTTCTAACATTAAACGATTCAGAATCGATTCTCGGTTTTCAAAAAATCGATTTTTTTGCGGGTGTGGATGTGCCTTCTCAGCCACCGTAGTGCTAGGCAAATCAAGGAAGCAGCGTCAGCTATGTACAGGCATGCAAGCCAAGCCGTTGTCTTTGAAAGCAACACTTTGGATTTTACCGTCAACCTGGCCTGGGTAAGAAAGGGCTTGACGTGACTCATGCGATTTGCAGAGATTGCAATGGTAAAGTATTTCGTTCGTATTTGAAAAAATCGGGAAAAAATTGATTCGTGACCCCAAGAATCAATTCTTGATCGATTCGCTCGATTCCCAAAGATTTGCAGCCCTAGTATTAGCCACAGTAACCTTGGAAACAGTGGTGCCAGCTCTCTTCAGGTCACTGACTAGCTCCTCCCGTGTAGTTCTGGGCTGATTCCTCACCTAGAGCAGGGACCTCAGTTCACCATTGAACCTCGGCTACTACTCAAGCTTGAAAATAAATATTCTAATAGCTTGACTATCTGGATTTTTGATTTTCATGAGCTGTAAGCCATACCAATCAATGTTAAAACACAAAAAGGTTTGAAATGTCACTTTACATGAAACAAATCTAAAATGACAGTTTATCTGTACTATAACTGCAGATGTCATGTGAGATCACTTTTACCCACTGCAATAAGGCCCTACAACAAGTCTGTCAGTTCTGATCTCCTGCTATGTGAACTGTGCTCAATCACATCACAATATACAGACTACTGTATTCTTCTGTGAATACAGTGGGTAATATATTTTAGTATGCAAATACATTGACACTTTTCACTACACACTTTAAATGTAAATGCTGCTGTTAATCCTAGTTATATTCTACTTATTGTGAATTAAATGACTTACTATTTAGTGCAATACCTGCTCTGATGTAAATGAAACAAAAATCTTATAGAGCTCTCTTCATATATTATTGTTCCTTATGACTGATTATAATTTTGGCTTATATACAGTGAGGAAAATAAGTATTTGAACACCCTGTGAATTTGCAAGTTCTCCCACTTCGAAATCATGGAGGGGTCTGAAATTTTCATCTTAGGTGCATGTCCACTGTGACAGACATAATCTAAAAGAAAAAATCTGGAAATCACAATGTATGATTTTTTAATAATTTATTTGTATGTTACTGCTGCAAATAAGTATTTGAACACCTGCCAATCAGCAAACATTCTGGCCCTCAAAGACCTGTTAGTCTGCCTCTAAAAAGTCCACCTCCACTCCTTTTATTATTCTAAATTAGAAGCACCTGTTTGAGGTCGTTGAAGACACCTGCCCACCCCACACAATCAGTAAGACTTCACATAATAACATGGCTAAGACCAAAGAGCTGTCCAAAAGTCAAGATTGTAAACCTCCACAAGGCTGGAAAGGGCTATGGGGCAATTACCAAGCAGCTTGGTGAAAAAAGATCAACTGTTGGAGCAATTATTAGAAAATAGAAGAAGCTAAACATGACTTTCAATCTCCCTCTGACTGGGGCTCCATGCAAGATCTCACCTAGTGGTGTAGCAATGATCCTAAGAAAGGTTAGGAACTCTGCTTTTAGACATAGGGACCAGCAGGTCTGCAAGAAAGCAAGGACGGACCCAAGAAGAGGCATCATAAAAGCAAAACGCAGATACCAACAACGTATTCAGGAACACTTCAACAACAATAACTCCAGAGGCATGTCTCACTGGCTACAAAGAGAGCACCATACTCACAACCATAAGAGACAGAACCCACCCAGACACACTGAACCAGTTCTTCGCTCACTTTGACCATCAGAAGAGCATCCTGGAAGCCACCATTCAGCCTAAGCCGGTGGTTGAGTATGCCCCCGTTCAGCTGCACCCAAACCAGGTCAGATCCACCCTGCACAACAAAAGCTACAGGGCCAGATGATGTCACTGGTCGAATTCTCAAGGCCTGTGCAGATCAGCTATCGGCAGTGTTCACCACTATCATCAACCTCTCTCTGCAACAGGCTGTAGTTCCCATCTGTGTTAAATTGTCCACCATTGTCTCAGTGCCCAAGAAAAACACATTGCACTGTCTAAATGACTTCCGCTCAGTCACTCTAACTTTGATTGAACACAGGACCACCACAAGGGTGTATCCTCAGCCCCCTCCTATACTCCCTCTTTACACATGACTGCTCCCCCATCCACACCTCCAACACCATCGTCAAATTTGTTGACAACACCACCATAGTATGACTGATAACAGACAACGAGTCAGCCTACATGGAGGAGGTCCAGCATTTCACAGTATGGTGCCACAAAAATGATCTGTAATTGAACCTTAACAAAACCAAGGAACTGGTTGTAGATTTCAGGAGATCCACACACACTGAGGCTGCTGCCCTTTGCACCTACGGAGAAGAGGTAAAGAGGGTGGAGAGCTTTAAGTTCCTTGGTGTGCACATCTCTGCTGACCTCACCTGGGCTTCAAATACACACTACCAAATGGGGAAGGCACAACAGAGGCTCTACTTCCTCAGGAAGCTAAAACATTCCCACCTCCCTCAACACTTGTTGGTGAACTTCTACAGAGCCACCATCGAAAGCCTCCTGACCCACAGTCCTGACTGCACAGTGTGATTCGGCAGCTGTACAGCAAGAGACAGGAGTGATCTGCAGCGAGTGGTGAGAGAGACGGAAAGAATCATTGGAACCACATTTGCCCCCTTTTCAGAAACATTTACAACAGCCGACTTCAGAAAAAAGGAATTTGCATTGCAAGGGACCCTACACACCCTGAACACTCCCTGTTCCCCCTCCCTTCTAACAAGACAATTAAAGACAAAAACAGGTTTAATCACAGATTCTTTCCTCAGGCTGTGAAACCCATCACCCCCACCCTCACCCAACCCATCCATCCTGATGACCTACACCCCCCCTATCCCCCCCGCCCCGCAGTTACACGTCACTTTAAAACATTCTTGATCTTCTTATCACATCTTTCTTTTCTTGTAAATGTTGTATATTTATATGGCTCTTTTTGCACATGTACAGAATCTTTGTTCTTGTTTTTCTCACACTGCTGCCTGAGAGGATGCTAAACTGCATTTCAATGTTTTAACAATGTTGATAACACTGTTTTCTTAGTGACAGTAAAAGCTATTCTATTCTATTACTATTCAAACAGTATCAACATTAAGAAATGTCACTTTCCATGTAAAGAAAGTAAAATAAATCACAGTTTACTTGTTTGAATTATGAGCACAAATGAATTCTTCTAGTAAATGTTTCTTGCTTATTAATTAAAATTCTGTTACAGGCTGTATGGTAGACAGTGACTTTTTTGTTGTTGTTTTTCCTGTTTAGAGAGATTTTATCATTCAGACTGGTGACCCCACAGGCACTGGACGTGGAGGAGAGTCGGTGTTCTGGTCAGTAATAATGTTTTTGGATTGTGTTCAATTTCGTAATTAAATTCTTCTTAATTTTCAGTAAAAGCAGCCTTGCTAAATGTTCAGAAGATTTAGGTAATTGGTGAGTTCATCATTGTGTTTATTGGACTCCACCTCATGTACTTTCAGCAGAGAAGTATATTGGTTTAAGTGTCTGTTTTACCTTAAGACACAGGCTGTTGTTATATCTTAACATATTTAACTTGGCTAAGAGAATGTATTTTTTAGTGTTTGGGACTGTTTAGTCACAGTTTACAGCGTTTTTACTTCCATTTGTACCTGTTCTTAAGTAATGTCAGTGGTAAAGGTGCAAGGTTTTCAGGTGCTGAAAGATATTTGAACTCAACAAAAAACTCAAAACACCCTTCCCATCAAGCTCTGCACAACACCCCCCAAATCAAATTCACAAACACACTGAGCTGGCAAAACCTTTATGACTATAAAATCATTGACTAGTATTGTTGGAATGAATACTACAATGTAACATTCAAGAGAACAATGTTAGTAAACGCATTACAATCCCTGCTGTGGAGCTAACTAGTTATCACAAATATTAGCAAACAGTACAAAACAATGTACTGATGTGTTGGTTTTGTGAAACAGCACAAATTAGTTACCCACTTGTCAAGCAGAAACAGAGCAGCTCCTTCATCCATTTAAGCTCTAAATGATGCTTTGTTTCCCCCACTTTCTTGTTAAAATGTTCCTGTTCTACATCAAGTCAGAATCAGAATCTCTTTATTTGTTACACATAAAAGGAATTAGAGTTGGTGAGCGCAACCTGAGTATGACATGTAGCAAGCACAATAAACAGTAAGTAGAATAGAGAATAATAAAGTTAAGTTAATAAAAGTAATGAATATGTTGCTTTTTGGCTGGAATAATATTCTGTCATTATTATTTTCTTTGATTACCTTTTGCAGAGTCAGGACTGTGTATGAACGCCAGATTTGTTTTCAAAACACACAATGGTAGCTATGTCATGAACTGTGTTGTATAAAAATTGAGTGGATATTAGTGCTCTGGGTCTCTGATTCTTTGCCTGTCCATAGTAAGTTGTATGGGGATCAAGCACGCTTCTTTGATGCTGAGAAAGTGCCCCGGATCAAGCACAAGAAGAAGGGCACTGTTTCCATGGTTAACAATGGCAGCGACCAGCACGGCTCTCAGGTTTTATTCTTTTACTCATTTGACATTGCACAGACATGCTAAAAGTGTGTCAACATGCTTTTGGGTTTACTTTAGCTGGCAGACATACCATTCATTTAAATGAAACAAATTAGAGAAATGAGCCTAGTTCCCCATATGTTCCTAATATTTTTTCTTAAAGAGGTTCTTAAATACAGGATGTCCTGTTTGCTTCTTTAATTAAAATGGATTTTAAAGATTTTTCATGGGTGCTAGAACGTTTCTCAGCCCTCTAAAGAACAGATGAACTGGAGTCTCTCAATCTAAAGCAAGTGAAAACGAGGTGAAGGGCTGTTTAATTTAAGATGCTTCAAGAATATTGTTTTTTTTGTTTCTTGCCCAGATGGGTTTATCAATGTAACTTTAGCAATTTCTGTAATCGAGACCAGTGATATTTTGAAAATACAGATTGTGATCATAATTATTGTTTGTTCCATTTTAAGACTTGTACTGCATGGTCTGGACACATACATTAGTTTTGTTTGCTCTATTTTTATTATTATATTAATATTTTTTACAGTTCCTGATTACTACAGGGGAGAATGTGGACTATCTGAATGGCGTTCATACTGTGTTTGGGGAGGTAACAGAGGGCATGGATGTTTTGGCCAAAATTAATGAAGCTTTCGTGGACAAGGACTTTGTTCCTTATCAGGACATCAGGTAAACCTTGTAGCACATATTTATACTACATATAATTTATGTCTGCAGAACTTGGTTAGCAGTAGTTCATCTTTATAAATTATGCTAAGATCTGTAGACTGGGATTTTTACCACTGCTGAGAGTCCTGTATAACTGTACATATCCATACATCTGCAAATTCAGCTACATCCTTCACACTATGACCTTTGGTGCCCAAAAGTAATCACTTCTTTATTATTAACATCTGGTTTGTGACCCATTTTCAACACATTTATTGAGACGTTTTCTGTACTGTACCACCTCTTCTTAATTTATGAATCTTGCCACTCATCCCTCTGGTAGTTATATCCAAATCATCATCTTCCAGTGCCCTCTGCAGGAGCCTGAAGTGACTACAACTTTAAACACACAAAATGACTCCTGGGAGCCTATATCTACATATAGAGAAACAGTTGGGTTCAAATGCCAATTATTGTAATCAGAAACATAACACTGTCACTTTTACATATAGTGCTGCTCTGTCTATGGTTTCAGAATAAATCACACTGTGATTCTGGAGGACCCGTTCGATGACCCCCCAGATCTGCCGGTGCCGGACCGTTCACCTGAGCCTACTAAAGAACAGCTGGATGTGAGTGACTAAATCTAAGGCTTGAGAAGTTATGTTGAATCAAAATATATATACTCCACATATACAATATATTATCAAAAGTGTTGGGACACCAGCTCCCCAACTCATCCCAAAAGTATTGGATGGTGTAAAGAACACAGTTCCACTGCTCCACAGCTCAAACATGAACCTATTGGCACCATGCCTAATGCCAGGAACAGGGCTAAAGCTGGGGGTTTTATACTCCTATTGCCCACGCCTAGCATTAGACATGGTGCCAATAGATTTGTGTTTTTCTGCTCCAGAGAGTACTAATCTATTAGCAGTACTTTGCTATAGGGACTAGACAAGCTGTGTGTGCATTTGCACATCCACAATCATTTGGACATAATAGTGTATTTAGAACTGTAGCTGAAAGGCTAATGTTGCTAACCAATGCTGTAATGCAATAGTCACCTAAATAGTCAATTTACTCTGTACAAATACACCAACAAAACATTTCTCAACCCACTCAAAACTGCATCCCAATCTTAACTACAGTTTAGCTGGCTGGTTGTTGTGGTTTATGATGCAGTATGACATGTTATGAGCTTTAAGCTGATCAAAAACAGTCTATTATGGCCGTCTGTATTGGTGAAGTCATGCTATGTCCTAAACCACAACAACTTGCCTTCTACATTTCTGTGTTTTGCCTTTTTAAGCCTGAAAAGAAATATTTCAGACTTTCTCATAACTGTACACTCTTAAAAAGATGGTTCTTCATGGGTTCTTTGGTACAGAAAATGGTTCTATATAGAACCATGAACACTCAAAGAACGATGGTGAAAGGGTTCTTCAGAATGGTTCTTCAGAATGGTTTTAAACCAAAAAGGGTTCCTCTATTATTACACATTTGACATTGTAACTACAGCAGAACCCTTTTGTGGCTATATAGAATCATTTTCAAAAAGGTTCTGTATAGAACAATCTACAACACATTCAATATGAATAACCCTTTCACCATGGAAAGAAAACTTTGTCCATGCATATATAGATTGAGTGTTTCTGGATCTATATAGAACCATTTCCTTTACTAAAGAACCCTTGAAGAACCATCTTTTTAAGAGTGTAGGCAGCAGATGCTATGTTGGTATGGTGGATGGTACCAAAAAAGTGATTACAAATAACAATGTTCACTATTGCACCAAGTCATGAAATGATTAGTAAATTCTCCTTCAGATGTTGCTGTATTAAGGCACAGGTGCACAGTACTGGTCCTATAGGGTTCCCAACAAATTAAGTGGAAAAATCAGTTTTAACTTCTTTGTAATTACCTTGGTGTGTGTTTCAGAGTGGTCGTATTGGAGCAGATGAAGCGATAGATGACAATGAAGGGAAGGATCCAGAGGAGCTGGATGAGTTGATTAAAGAGAAGGAAGCAAAGACACAAGCCATACTGCTGGAGATGGTAAGCCAGACTTCTGGAAAAGAAGACCAAGGTGGACCCATGTTTTAGATTGTAATATTTTCATTTTATGAATCACTCAAAAACCTCTGTTTCTGCATGGTGCTGTTTAGGTGGGTGACCTGCCTGACGCAGACATCAAACCTCCAGAGAATGTGCTTTTTGTCTGTAAGATGAACCCAGTCACCACAGATGAGGACCTGGAGATCATCTTCTCTCGTTTTGGCACAATCCAGTGGTACAGTAGTTTCTCCATCATTCTCACTGTTCTAGCCTCTTTGATTCAGTCTAGTCTTTCATCAGTTAATGAAGCAGAAGCTCTATTTGAGCTGCTTTAGTTTTGCCTGTGAAGGAACTGATATATAATTGCTCAGTTGAATCAGTGATTTACTCTCAACACATGATCACAATACAGTTCATCATGATTGATCACAGTTTAATGTTCAGTCAAACTTGACCACAAATAAAGACGACACAAAATAACAGTGACATCATGCACTTCAGTGACGTTTTTCAGAATATTCAGTAATACAGTAACTTATGATAAATAACTAATGAATGATAAATAACTTTTTATCTTCTTTACCATAGAATATTTCTCCAAAATATCAAACTCCCAAGTTTTGTTCAGATAACAATGGCAATATTTTGTTAGACCTTGTGTGATTGGCTGCTTTCCCCCCCCCCCCCCCAAGTGAATTTAGGGCAGGCAGTGAAAATTGTACACAACAATGAAAACAATGGCTCTCAAGTACGACTCACTTCGTTATCATTTTGAGCTGAGAAACCAGATCTTAAGGGTCATACCATTAAAAATGGGTTCTCTCTTGACCACTCTCAGGCTTTTAAACAGCTTTTATTCTTGACCAAACTTAGCAAACTTGCAGAGTAAGTGGTCCTGTGCCTGGAATAAACCTCTAGTGTGTGAATTTTCTTTAATGTGAGTCTTAAAAAGAGCCGTGGATACAAGATGTAGAATGATGGTATGACTTTCTGACTAATGCATGTGTTTGTATTTGCAGTTGTGAGATCATCAGGGACTGGAAGACGGGCGAGTCTCTATGCTACGCTTTCATTGAGTTTGAAAAGGTTTGTGTCAAATAAAAATTATTTTGTCAAATAATATTTCAGTCTTACATAAAAATAGACTAATGTGAGAGTTCAACATTTAATTTGAAAAACTATTTCTAAGTTAATCAGAATGGCTTATAACTCATGAACATCAGAAATCCAGTTTCTCAAATTATGCATGAAGTGTTCTAAAATCTCGGCTGTGTTGACTTTGGATCAACACCAGCCCCTCAGACCATCACAGACTGCAGAAACTGCACACTGGACTTCAGATACCTTGGGTTGTGTGTCTCTCCACTCTTCTTCCAGACTCTAGAAGCTGATCTACAAATGAAATACAAATAATAATTGAGGTACATTGTGATGCCCTGTATCCTCTCATCTGAACATTTGTCCACATATAAAGCCTAAAATGTCTTTAGAAATGTAGCTGTCATTTGCTGTGTAGATGGGACATTTGTTGGCCTTTGTAGACATGTTTCTTTTATTCATTAATTTATTTACTGTATTTAATGTTCCTCTAAATCAGGGGTTCCCAGTCTTTGTTGCCCAAAAGTTCTACAGTCCACAAGAAAACTTAAGTGAAAATAATTAAAAAATGCAAATAAATCCAATATATTAGATTCTGATTGAATGCTCAGTCTCTGCACATAATAAGCATCTAAACATATCTGAAAATGTTCTGTTTACAACCATTTATCCAAACAACAGGAAAAGGAAAAACTAGCTAGCTATGTTCATTATATCTGTTGATATATATTTTGGCAGGAGGTTTGAACAAGCTCAGCCTAATATATTTCTTCACAGAATTGTCAGATGAACACTATCATTTTAATCACTACTATCATTTAGAAAACAAAATGCCTGATTCACCAAATTTCTTCCTAAAACCCAGCCCTGGACCAAAGACACAACAGACCATCCAGACTGTTACCAACATCAAGTTCAAAAGTCATGGTCTGTCATGGTGTGGGGTTGTCAGTGCTATTAGCAAAGCTCATTTACACTCTGAAAACCAGCATATGCTGCCTTCAAGACCACATGTGGATGTGACAATGCTAATGCACATGATGCAAACATTACAAAGTCGTGACCGCGGAAGAAGAGATACAGGTACTGGACTGGCTTGGCCTGCCTGCAGTCCTGATCTATCTCTGATATTGAATGTTAGAGAATTTAGAAATGACGACCTTGTCCTGTTGTACGCCATTTTGAGACAAGACAGTTTGCAAGAAGAATGGGACAAAATGACACCTGAAACACTTCATCATTTGGTGTCCTCTGTGCCAAAATGTATTTTAAGTGTTGTGAGAATAAGTGGCAACATTACAAATTGGTAATTGCTTTGTCGTCCAAACATTTTTAAAAATGTCTTGCAGGCCTGAAATGCAGGAGTTAACATGTGAAATGAAGTTGACCAAACAAAATATTTTAGGTTGATTCTGTCTGCAAGTAAATGTAAGAAACTCTTTTTAAAAATTGTCTGCATTTTTGTACACTATCAACTTTTTCTAATTTGTGACTTAAATCAAAATGTAAGAAAAGCTTAAGAAGATATTGTTGAATGATGCCAGTTGTTCTCCATACAGCAGCATTAAAATAGATGGCTACTGCCCCTTAGCATTACTACTTTTACCAGTCTGTACCAGTGCTTAGATTTTGAGTTATCGTGCTGCAGAATCATATTTCTATGCAAGTGTCATAATAATGGAACTGTTTCAGGTGGAGGACTGTGAGAAAGCATACTTTAAGATGGACAATGTGCTGATTGATGACAGACGCATCCATGTAGACTTCAGCCAGTCTGTGTCCAAGATCAAATGGAAAGGCAAAGGTATACAGAGTAATGCTTACTAACCACAATGGACTGCAGATTTGTCTATTGCTGTAGTGTTTTTCATAATTTTTTCTTTCCACCTTTCTGCCACTGGGGGTCATGGAACATTCTCACCTCTTCTATTTTTTCTTTCTTTTTTAATCTCTTACTTGTATGCATCTCTGTATTCAAGTGTAGTGAACATCGGGAATTGACCCCTATTAACACCTATTTTTCCTATCATAGGTGGGAAATACACAAAAGATGACTTCAGGGCCTATGAGAAAGACCTGGAAAGCAGATCCAAACTGGCTCTTAAAGACAAAGTCAAACCCAAGCAAGAGTATCCTTTCAAACCATAGAATAAGTAAAAGTCTTGAGTAAAAGATTCTGTTCATACTTTTGTATATACCCATACATTTGGCAGAATACAGAGCTCCATAGTAATATGACTTTGATAGCTATGGGCTTGTGGTTAAGCCTCTGGAGTCTGCGCTTCCGCCGGGGGTATGTTAAAGAAATTCTGCAAAACCACTTGAATAACTTTGCGAGATTTTATCCTAGAAACAAAATGAAACATACCATTGAAACCTTAAAGGGTGTATTTCACACAGACACACACACACACACCTATTCCACAAAATTACAATATCATGGAAAAGTTGATTAATTTCCATAATTCCATTCAAAAAGTTTAACTTTCATAGATTATAGATTCAGGGCCCACAGTATAAATGATTTCAAGTATTTTTTTGTTTATTTTCACATAATTTGGGCTTCCAGCTCATAAAACCCATGAAAACAGGATTTTAAAAGATTAGAATACTGTGGAGAAATCAGCCAAAATTTTGCAGGGCATGAATGTTTTAATGTGAGTGTGACACACTAATCATCTACTAAACTCAAAGCACCTGCACAGGTTTCCCCAGGTGTCATTAAATTGCTTCAGTTTGGTTCAATTGTCTCAGTTCGGTTCAATATGGGGAAGACTGCAGACATAACAACTGGCCAGAAGACCATCATTGATACCCTCCATAGGATGGGGAAGCCACAAAAGTTGATACAGTGGGGAAAAAAGTATTTGGTCAGCCACTGATTGTGTAAGTTCTCCTACTTAGAAAGTCGAGAGATTGTAATTTTCATCAAAGGTACACTTTTGGACAGTTGCCTTTTATAGACATAACTTCAAACAGATGCAATTAATACAAGTAATTAGTGCAGAATAGGAGGGCTTCTTAAAGAAGAACTAACAGGTCTGTAAAAGCCAGAATTCTCTTGGGTGTAAAAAATAACCGATTTGAATCGGAAGACCGATTTTAACTTAAACGATGTGAGTGCATCGGTACGTGGACCCCTGAATCGGTCTATTTGTAAAATGAACCGGCCAATGGCCCGATTACTTAGCTGACAATCGGTTTGGTGTTACTGATGTGCTTCTGCTACTCGCCCGCCCCCCTCCCCTCTCTCTCACGCGCGCGCTGTCTCTCATTAACTGTCGCGATACTTGTCACAGTCATGCTTGAAAGACAAACATGTCTGACACACATATATACAACGCTCTGCAAAGCTTAAAATCTAAAGTTTGGAAGAAGTTCGGTCTTTAAATGAAGAGCGTAAAAGATTTGGCGAGACGATATGAGGAAAGTGGCGATGAGGACGCTAGCATAGCACCGCTAGCCCCACAGAAAAACAGGACTTCTTCCAACCAAAACTCAACCACAACTCAGCTAGAGCCAAAGTAATAACGGCTTCAATAGCCCGGTTCATTGTCAAAGACTTAAGACCATACTGTGTGGTGGAGAATGAGGGCTTTGGGGACTTGTTTAAAACATTGGAGCTCCGGTACCACATCCCAACGTGACAGTATTTTACTGTTTCTGAATTCACATGTCAAATACAACTTTACTAGTTCTCTATTTAATTAATCTATTTGAATGCAAGCAAAAACACATTTTTAGTATTAACTTATGTTGACTCAATGTAAAATTATCTATTATAAACAAGTAACTCGTATTATTTCCTACCCTATTATATTGAACCGAATTGTATTGAAATCGTACTGAATTGAATCAAACTGAATTGGTCCAATTTAAAATATATCGTTTCTTAATCGTATCGTACCGCATGAATCGAGATACATATCGGATCGTCATTTATTGGACAGATACACACCCCTAG
>BRDA01064648.1:0-18009 GCA_036984385.1 Crenuchus spilurus
TAACCCCCCCAGAAAATTATTAGAATTTCATTCTCCTCTGATTCAGACACAGTCTCCCTTGTCTCAGACACATTCTCCTCTGTCTCAGACACAGTCTCCCTTGTCTCAGACACAGTCTCCCTTGTCTCAGACACATTCTCTTCTGTTTCAAATACATTCTCCTCTGTCTCAGACACTTTCTACTCTTCTTTTCTACTAAATGTTGATATTTTATATGTTATACAGCTAAAACAGCCTGGGGTCAAATTGACTCCAAAGAACACTGATGTATACAATACGTGTACAGAATGCTAAAAAAGCATATAGTCATGTTAATTTTATGTTTACTCAGTTTTCAGCATGCAATTAGTAAAAGTCATTAAATATAAAGCAACAAAAGTCATGTTATACGTGTATTTAAAGACATTAAACATTGGATTGGGTCAAATTGACCCCAAATATAACATGAGGGTTAAACTTTTTTTAAGCACCAAAACAATATGTTGTCACAGTGTAATTGTGTTTGAATGGGACTAAACTAATAATCAAGGATTCAGTCAATTTGTATTCTTATACTTTGTGAGTAACCAGGTGCTTTTCAGTACACTGACCTGATAACAGGGAGTATCCCACAGAGCAGGATTTCTAACTTAACCAGATAGTTTAAGCTCAGTATTAAAGATTGTCCAATAGAGATGTCTTGCTGCTCTTTTTCCAATGCACATGGAAACTGGCTCTGATTAACCGTATTTTGAAACTTCAAGTAGTTGAGGAACATATTTGGCTCTTTTAATGTCTGTACTGTTCATTTGAGGGGAAACTATTTATGTAAAAGTTAAATCAGCTCAACTCTTTCAAGAAGCTCCTCAAAAGAAAGTTAAAGTTGTAAATGTTAAAATGCTAAAAAAATGGATGAATTAGTTTTGTAGCCAGCTGTGTCATAGTGAATGGTTGAATTACTTGCTGGCAGATGTACATTTGCTGTATGCAGTCTAAATACCACAGCTGGTGATGCTAGAGATGCACATGGGCACCCAATGATATGACTGTATCTTAAGATTGACAAGCAGTGATCTTCAAGTTGTTTGAGAAGTAGATGAAAAGTTGCACAAAAAAGTAAACAATTACAGTCAGAAAATGGAGCTGTACGGGTACATATTTTGCACCCATACTGTACAAATAATGTCAAATAAAAGCACAGTATGGGCCTTAGTGGTGTTTATGCAGTGCAGTCTGGTATAATTAAGTTCTTTAACTGAACCCAGAACCCTGCTCAATTACCTGTTCTGTTCCCCATCACACAACAGTAGGCAGGTTCTCTAGAGGCTGTGTGGTGGTCACATGATTGCCCACACAATCCCAGCATTAATGGTTACCTATTACATTCTGTTTGGGGTTTTTAACACCCCAGAACTCTTTACCCTTACATAAAAGTACCTGGTAACACTACTAATATTATTTGTATGGTAAAACTAATTGTATTACTGAAGTATTACTATTGTAGTTCTGTGGCAGTGCCATCATGCGACCATGGCAGCACCACAGTATACTTGTGTAAGGGTAACAGCTCATAAAATATCCTTAGGATTTTTAATTCAGCTTTATACTCTGTTACATTCTCCATAGATAGGGCTGCCCAGCGCTCCAGGCAAGTGTGTTCACTGCCCCCTAGTGTGTTCGCTAGTGTGTTTGTGTTTTTCACTGCACAGATGGGTTAATTGCAGATTGCAAATTCCTCTGTGTACAAGCACATTAGTCAATGTGTCACTTTCACTTCACTTTCTCTTTACACATTTTATGGAAACTGCAAGTATACAATAATTTTATATTCATAGTGCTCCAAACACCACCACCACCCCACCCCCCTAATAGTATGGTAATGATGATTTACATATTTATTCACATTCCTGAAAAAGCACAGTTCGCGGTTAATATTTATGCTAAAATCTAATTAATGTGACATATATAATGCTTATTATACTATTATAAATATACTTCTTTGGGAGAAGGATGATAATTTTTAAAGTAAATAGAATTTTTTGCCCACACAACATTTTGGTCTCTGGGATCCCAAAAAACAAGACAATAAAATCAGTGTTAACAAAACAAGTGTTAACCACAGCATGGACAATGGAGACGATTCTAATTTACATAATATTCAGTATTTTTTAATTTGATAAAATCATAATCACAGTGATTCCAATGTGTTTGCAGTGTTTTTAACTGAAGCATGTTGTGATTCTGTCACAATTGTATTGACGTTCAGCTCAGTTGGTACCTCAGCAAAAAGGGTAAACAAATCTGCACAGGATGTAACACAGGTCACTTGGAGGTAAATGATGACAAAATTAATGAAGGATTGAACGTTACACTTCTATAGCGCCTTTCTCAAAACCAAAGGATGCTTTACAACACACTCAGAACTCAACCACACACACTGGGGAGAAGCGGCAGGCAATTGTGCACAGCTTACTCTCAACCAGAAATGACAGTCCACCTGATGTATTGCATCAAGCACTATAGGGATCAGCCAGGACAGACACACACACCAGGGTAATTTTTAGAGTAGCCAGTTCACCTGATCTCCATGTTTTTGGACTGTGGAAGGAAATCAGTGTCCCCGAATGAAACCCACGCGGACACGGGAAGAACATGGAAACTCTGCTCAGATGGGGACTCGGACCCAAGACCTCAGCTCTGAGAGGCGAACGTGCTAACCACTAAACCACTGTGTCGCCCAAAATGCATGATCATGAATTTTTACCTGTACAATACTGCACTGTCCAGTGGAATAACTCCACTAAAGATGCACTACATTTACCTTTCCAGAGAAGAGAGGCATATTTATATCTTAGCAAAAAAATAAAATTGCGTCTTGAGATACGATGTGTGGAGCCAATACAACCTAAATTGAATTTTCAATTAAATTCTATTGAACATAGTACAATTATAAACTAAAATAACTTAATTTCAACATAGTCAAGTAAGTTTTAACACTGTCCTACTTCACTCTTCTACCACAGAAGACTGAATATGTGGAGCAGCAGCATTCATGGATTTGATCAAAGTCTCAAAATGACTAGAAAAAACTCTTCTACAATAAGAGTGTGTTGTCATGTAACATTTTAAGTGACCCCAAATGTTTGAGTGGTAGGGTAAGTGGACCTTAAACACAAGAAAACTGAAGAAGAGAAGCACCTTAAAGAACTATGAATCTTTACAGGCTTTGAAAAAAACCCATGAAAGAAGCATTTCTAAAGTGCAGCCTTTTTCTGCCTCCTGCTGCTGCTTTCATTGCACTTCACAACACGCTTTCCCACCCAGCATGAGGATCCTGAAAGAGTAGATATACAGCACACTACCAGGGCCATACATAAATCAAAGTTGAAAGTAAACGTATTGTAGATTATACCACAGTTAGATCTGACCCCGCAATCTGATTGGCTGATGAATGTTCTAGGAGTGCTGATGTGAATTTAAGCTCTTTAAGTCTTACACCGCCACATGCACATAACCTAGCAACGACACTGCATCACATTGACTCCCCACCCAGAACAGTGCTTGACTGAAAACATAGAGAAACAAAGTCAACATAGTAAAATAACGGGATGTTTAATGTTGTAAGAGACATTTTAATGTTCTGGGTTTTTATGTGCATCTTTTTTTATTTAGGATGGAATTTTAGTTGATGGCTTTTCCTGCCAGTAAACTTACTCTGTGCTCCATTACTATTTCTTGGGTAGATCGGGGGCAGTAGTTTTAACACTTTTTTTTTTTTTACTTTGTTATTCTGGTAAAAAAGTTGGACTGACGAAAATGCATACAGTATGTGAGAGGCAAGATGCAATAAACCTTGCTTGAGGAATATATAGTCTCTCTGCTTTTTGGGAGATATTGGATTCACAGGCACAAGCTGGAAACCTTACATGCTGCCTAGTATCGCTGTGTTGTGGGAAAGGCTATTAATCAATCGCTATAAATGTATTTACAGCTCAGTTGAAGAACAAAAGTAAAGAACCATCAACAAAAATGAAATGAGTCTGCTTCTACCAGCAACTTCACTGACTTAAGAGCTGAACTTAAGAATGAATTTCAGATCAGCTGTGACTGGTGTTTAATGAAAACTCATAGTTTACATCATCAAACAACATCTTTAACATCAGTATATCTGTTTATTGTCTGTATAATAATCAGTTATTGGGAAATGATGTTTGTCCACTATTATGACTGATTAATGTTCATAGTCTGACAGTTTAGCAGCGAGTGTCTGATACAGGAACTACATTTCCTCGTGGAATGTTGATAAATTGTTTTTTATCTGTCCTCTTTATTTTAAAATCTAACAATAAACAGTGATAACAGACTCTGGTATAAGCACAATAATACACTCAAGGGTTTTGCTATAATGTGAGATATTGGCTGGTGGACTGATCATCAGTTCTCGGCCTGTAGCCTCATGCCTACTACTGCAGAACACCAGTGCCAATCTCTCTCTCTCTCTCTCTCTCTCTCTCTCTCTCTCTCTCTCTCTCTCTCTCTCTCTCATGTATTATTGCTTAATTAAACATCATACAGATCTACTAATCATTACATATCAAATACATTCTACAGGTCATTTTGTAAATAAACTGAAGAAAAAATCTTCCTTTCCTTAAATAGAAATTCAGCTCATTATACACAGCAGGGAAACAGTTACTTGATTGCCATGATATGTTGTACAAGCATACTTCAATTAACACGTTTAAACCCGTACATTCAGTTTATCACTCTGCCCTCAGGTGTGCTACTTCCAGCACTCATCCTTATGCTAAGGTTAAATAACCCTATATGAGGTGTGACATACAGATGTGTCTCCAATAATTAGAATAGAATAAACATTTTTGTTTATAATTTTATTTAAAAAGTGTCTAAACTGTCATGTTATACGGTTTAATTTTATATTACACATAACGTGACATAATTCTGACTTTTTTGGTTTTATTGTTGATCAGTATGGCTTAAAGCTCAAAAATCTGGGTAATAGAATATTTCATTTGGAATTTGAGTATTAACATTAAAACCAAACCAAAAAAAGCTTGAAATATTTCAGCACATGCAAGCACGATCATGAAGAATAGTGGAGCAGCCTTGTTGTTGTAGAGCATTTCAGTAAAACAGATCTGCATATTTTGAGACAGTGCTAAATGGAAAATGCTGTTAGCAATTTAATGTATAGGTGTGATTTAATGTATGTATGATTTAATTGCCATTCAAAGTGTTTATATCCTCTTGGCATTTGACTGTACTGAACTTTTCTTAAATTCTGCCCAATCCTGAAATTATTCACTACCTGGACTTGGAAGCCAAGGCAAATATGCTTCCAGTCCTGAACCAAGCCAGTCTCCTTTTATGGTCATACCACCAAAATAGTAGAGCATCGACTTCAAGTTCCCGATCCATCGAGTTGTAGTTCAGATAATGCAGTGATCGATATGCCACATTTGTTGAGTTTTTGGCCGATGATCTTTCCCAACTTGATGTTCATTTCAACTATTCCAAATGGAAACACAAATGTCCACCTTCAATGTAAGAAGTTTCTTCCTTCACCCAATTGTCCATTTCTCACCAGTTCTCTGGGCCCCAAATGCTGGCGCATCGACTGACTCAGATGGGGTAGGATGAGTGAGTAAACATTGTTTGACAGTATCCATACGGTTTCTTGCCTTGTTTCCCCATTTTCCTGGTTCTGGTCACCTCGGCAAGGCAACCACCTTCCTCCTTTTGCAGCCAGGTTTGGGACTGTCTTTGGCGGCAAGACTACTGATTTGACAGTTGTCCAGAAGATAATCATCAACACCCTCCACCAGAAGGGTAAGCCACAGAGGTCATTGCTGAAAAGGCTAGCGATTCAGAGTGCTGTATCAGAGCATATTAATGAAAAGTGGACTAGATGGGGAAATGGTAGAAAAAGGTACACAAGCATCAGGGCTGACCTCAGCCTTGAGAGGATTCACAAGGGGTTTCCTGAGGCTGGGGTCAGTGCATCTAGAGCCAACATGCACATACGTCTTCAGGGAAGGGGCTACAACTGCCACATCCCTAATATCAAGCCACTCTTGAACCAGAGACAATGTCAGAAGCATCTTGTCTGGACTAAGGGGTAAAAGAACTGGACTGTTACTCAATGCTCCAAAGTCGTCTTCTCAGATGAAAGTAAATGTTGCATTTCATTTAAAAATCAAGGTCCCAGAGTCTGGAGGAAGAGATGCAGAATCCAAGGTGTCTGAAGTCCAGTGTGAAGTTTCTGCAGTCTGTGATGGTTTGGGGTGTCATGTCATCTGCTAGTGTTGGTCCACTGGGTTTTATCACGTACAATTTTTGTTAACTTTAAATGATAGATGATGTTTTACCCAAATCAACTGTAGAGCAATTTCATTATGGATTGCTCAGTGCTCCTTGGGATGCTCAAAGCTTGGGATATGTTTTTATAACCTAACCCTGCTTTAAACTTCTCCACAACTTTATCTCTGACCTGTCTGGTGAGTTCCGTGGTCTTCACGATGCTGTTTGTTCACTAGTGTTCTCTAACAAACCACTGAGACCTTCACAAAACAGGTGTATTTATACTGAGACTAAATTACACACAGCTGGACTCTATTAACTAATTAAGTGACTTCTGAAGGTAATTGATTGCACTGGATTTTGTTTAGAGGTATCAGAGTACAGGGGCTGAATACTTTTGAACGTCACACTTTTAAGATTTTTATTTGATTAAAATGTTTAAAACAATGTATCATTTTCATTCCACTTCACAATTATGTGGTACGTTGTGTTGGTCTATCATTTAAAATCTCAATAAGATACATTTTGTGGTTGTAAGGTGACTGTATTTTATAGTTATAAAGCAAACTGGTTGTATTATTCTTCAGTTAGGAGAAATCAGGAATGGGTGCTTGAATCTGCTGGCAGGTCTTTAAAGAGTGAAATAAAGGCTTTGATGTAAATTAATTGAATACTTTTTCCCCTCCATTATCATCTAAATTGTGTAAACATCTCCCAGAAGAAAATCTGAAAACCCTGTTATACTGTGACTGAAAATGACTGCAGGCTTTTTATCTAAAGAGTGGAGGTAAATTGCAGAGAATTGTGTGTTTTGAAAGGTTTCAGAGCATGGGCCGACTGGCTTGTCTGTAGACACCAAACTGAAGCACTTTTATGAATGCGTGGCTGGTAAGAACAGATCGGTCGACAACTGCTTGTTATTTTGTCTGTTGCCAGATGTTCGATTTAGCTTTTATACAATGATTTAATAGAGCTGTTTAGTGCAATATGCACTGTGTTCTGCTCACAGAGATATGAGTATAATTGACTTCTCAGGCTATTTGACTTTATTGACTCTTAATTTAACCATTTCTAAATGTGAAAGTAAGCTAGCTGATTTAGAGACTGGAACAGGTTTGGTTAACAATGCTCAGTTGCGTTTTTCACAATTACACACACACACTCACACACACACACCATTGCAGTACCTGGCAGGTTGTGAGTGAGTCACAGTTGTGAGCAGTGGGTGTGGAGAGGTGGGCTTAAACGAGCAAGTTAACAAGTGAGGGAAGGAGAGAATGGCAGGAAAACAGGAGAAGAAGAGGAAAAGAGTTCAGTTAAGAGCTCTGTAGGGACCTTGCACTTCATCGGAGATAAACACATAAACGAAGCAGCAGTGTCACCTCCACTGCAAAGCCCCTCGTGACAAAAGGAGGCTAATCCAGTGAGGAAGATCACCCTGATCGATAGCTTATTCGATAATCAGATTATTCCTTTATGAAGTGATTTGTTGAAGTGGTTCATGGCTGCGAGGCAGTGAGCCTGAAAGCCTCAGCGCACTACTCCCACTGCTTCAAAGCAGTACCGCCAAAAGCAATTACAGGAAATCATTTGGTTTGTCACCTAGATTGGTTCCAATACCTTTCACGTCTCATCACTAAAAATAAATGCCATCACATACACACGCTGAAATGAGCGCACACTGATGGCTTATATGTCTGGGCTGTTTTGTATGAAGGTGATAGGGAAGGTGTGCCTGTGGCTATGCTGATGATGATTATGACAATGATGACAATGATGATGATGATGATGAGCTCTCTGACCATTCTCCAGCCACAGGGAACACATATCTTACAGCACTTGAGCTCTTCCCCTCAATTAGCCCTGAATATAACCCCCCATTCCACTCTGGAGTGTGCTGATAATGAGTGTGTGTGTGTGTCCTGTCCCCTGCAGTGTTAAAATGCTGTCTCAGAGCCCCAGTGTGATTGAGTAGCTTCCTGTCAGCGTGAAACCCCAATTCACAAACAAAGAGACAAAGTCTTTTATACTTTGCTGTAAGCTTTCATACATAATAAAACTGGGTACTGGGTATGCTCTGGCTAGCCCTGGAATGAAAAGATAATAATACAATGTCTATAAGGAATGCATCTCACAACATCCAGCTTTAACCTCATCTTTTTGAGGAAACCTAATTGTAGTTGGGTTGACTGGTCACTGGTTGTAAGTTTACATTGTTACTGCTTAGTAAAGTATTGAAAAAGTAGAACTTGGCTGCTAACCAAGGCAAATGCTGTACTTACTATAAACATCAAGCTAGTCTTCACGGGAAGCCTGTTATTAAATGTCAAAGGCATAGGGCCCCGAGTGGCTCAGCGAGCAAAGACACTACCACTATGACCCGAGGATCGTGAGTTCCGGGAGTTCCGGGAGTTCGAATCCCGGTCATGCTGTTTGCCATCAACAGCCGGGGCCCAAGAGGGTAAAAAATTGGCAGTGCTCTGTCTGGGCAGGTAGATGGCGCTCTCACTCTCTATCACTTTCACGTTGCAATGTCCGCTGGCTCAGCCGTCTACTGATTGGTCCAATCAGAGCTGGGGACCCTGAGTGCCTTCCAATGAGTGCATTAGGCTCTCCAGTGATGGTGTATCAACGGTGGCTGCATCACACGCAACAGAGGAGGCTTGTGCTTGCCTGCGCCCTCCTAGAATCAGGGACATTGCAAAGTGATGGGGAGAGGCCTCATGGACGGGATGGGCTAATTGGCAACCACTAAATTGGGGAAGGGAATAAAAATGGGCAAAAACCTAGAAATAAATTATATTTTTAAAAAAGTGGCAAAGGCATGATACATGCATGGTTATTTCCAACTTTTACTTCTTAATTTAAAAGTATTCATACATTTAATTTCAATTCACAGACTACTCCGCCTACTTTTAAGGGCAAAGTGCCCCTTACAGCACGAGCTGCTGGGCCCACCACCGCAGGAGTCAAGCACTCAGGCTTGTACTGATCTATTGATGTATGCTACACATGCACTTGCCCACTTGTGGAGAGTCTGGTAAAAGATAAGTTATCTGACTTTTTCTACGTCCCTGTGGACCAGTTTCTATGGTTTTTGAACTACAGAACTCTCACATTCATTTGTTTTATGATGGTTTTGTAACCTCATTACAATATCACTGGACATGTTGGATCACATGCTCATGGCATTCTAATGCACCGTCATCACAGTCAGTGGGCAATTTTGACCACAGTTTTCAACTTTTTTTGTTTATTAGTGTCTAAATGCAGATGTCCCTTCAGTGTTTTGTTTTTACTGATCCACTAGTCAGTTGAGCATTTTTTGTGACTGAAGTTCCTGCCATCTGTGCACCAATAATGAACCCTCTTTCAAAGTCACTCAGATCTTTTACTTTTACCATCTGGACCCAAATTTTTAAATGAAATGGCCCTGCTCAGCATTTTTGACCATACCACATGGCAGGTTAATTTCTTAATTGTGTAATGTAGTGCACTTACGTTTATCCACTCATTTATTCACGTTTTCCTTCAATTTGTTACCTGTCTGTGTTCATTTAATGCAAGATCACTGTTAACTTTATTTCCTACTTGTATCGCTCTTCACAAACTGCCACCTCCCTTCCTGCTAATGCTAACGCTCTAGAGGTGTCTTCCACTGTTTAACAAAAATGTGTGAAAAGGTGAGGGTTGGAAGACCTCTGTTATAGAAACACGTCTGAGAATGAGTCAGTAGTCACTATACACAAATCCTAGTGGCTTTCTAGTGGAGACACCGCATGTACTTATCTTGTAGACTACACCAATTAAAAAAAAAACATGTTCCTTCATGCAGAAAATGGAGAGTATTGTTCTCTGAATATCAGATTCTTGAATGAGGGAAGGGAAATGGGCTGTAACATAGAGGTGCTCATTAGAAGGGGCAGAAAAGTTGCAGAATGCTGGTCTCTGTCTTTCGTCTGCTTTGGAGGAGTCAAACAAAGGCAGAGAAGAGGCCAACAGATAGATCAATCACCATCCCAGCCTTCAGACTTGTGTTCTGCCTGTGTGAACAGGAGCAAATGGATTCTCTGCAGTCCAATTTGGTCTGTCTCATTGCCATGTTTTGGTAAATAGTAAATACCAAGCAATCTTTTTTACTTCTTTAAACTGGTCTGTTTTTCAATTATTCTCCTGTAATAATGTTTAAAATGAAAATAAGCATTCAGTGATGTATTCAGTGCTGATGTAACTTAAATGCAGCTTCACCTTCTGCCTAATTAACTGGCTTTAGACCTGGAAGAAACATAACACAGCACAGCTGAAGTGCAGAATCGCAATTGAGAAGCATTTTCAACATCAGAAGTGTCTGTTCCAGGTGTTATTTGCTTCAAGGAGATAATTGACAAGGTGTGACAAGTTCTAAGGTGCCTCCGCATTGACAAAGTCAGTATTCTAGATGCTAGTGCATCATACAACAGTAACAGAGCAGTCCTTCACAGCAACAAAGCTCCAGGATGTGCTGGAGTGCTTATAGCATGAAAAAAGCAGTGAATAATCGCTTAGCCAGTATATATTGGGGGTATTGAACTTTTGCCTCAGAACTACAAGATTTTAACCAACAAGCACTGGAAGTTATGTCCATGTACCTAAATCCTCACTCACTGGTCTATTAATGTTAATCTACCTGCTTTATGTGGTTTCTGAAACTATATGAGATGTTTATCTACAGGAAGGATTAAAAAGCTAACACTTCATCATTTTGAAACTACATAAGCCTGTAGATACAATACAACGGCAGCATACCATGATAAGCCAAAACATTATGAACAGTATGCTAATATGCTTGATATGCTCCCGCTGAAAATGTCCTGTGGTATCTGGTACCAAGATAGCAGCAGAGCCATTAAATTCTCTACTTTACAAGGTGAAGCCACTGTGGATTGAACTTGCTGTTCCAGCACTTCCCACAGATGCTCAGTCAGATTGAGGTTTGGAAAATTTGTAAAGTCATGTCTTGCCATTTCAGAGGTGCTTCAAGCCAGCAGTGGAACTATGTTCTCTGGAATGATGGTACTCCATCCAATACTTTTGGGATGAATTCAGGAGTAGGGGATGAGGTGCGGTGGTGATCATCCAGCATCCTGACCTGACCACTGTTATTATCATTGAATGCAATGAAATCCTCACAGTAAGGCTCCAAAATGTAGTAGAAAGCCTTTTCTGGACAGTAGAGACAGTTACTCCAACAGTTACTCTTGATTTCATTATGAATGAGCAGGTGTCCCAATACTGTCCATATAGTGTATGTTGCTGAGCTAAATAAATAAGACACAACTGTACCACCCATGAGGTCTGGTGCTGCTTTACATTTATATTACGTTTGTAGATTTTATTAGAAAATAAAATGAAATCTGTTTCTGTATTTGTAATCTGTTGTCTTACGTAATGCAATTTGTAATGTGCATCATCTCCAATTCACTGTTCAGTGACAGCAGGAAGTGATCAGACCACTTTCCTTCACTATAAAAACGACAGCAGTATATCACATAAAATCAGTAGTTATTTTTTTCTCCATTTATTTAACTTTTAATTTAAGCAGACAAGTCATTAAGAGCAAATTCTTCTTTACAATGTCAGCCTGGCAAGCAGCAAGTGCCACTTGAGCAACAAAGAAGCTACAGAAAATAGACAACAGTAGAGAAGAGGAGGGAAAATAAATAAAAAATCAACCACAATCAATAGAACCTCACAATTAGCCTCCATTACTTGTTGGCTATATTTTCCGTGCAGGGCCCAAGCAAAACTAGACAAACTTCAGTCTTGAAAGATTACTAGTTTAAATTAAATTGTCATATTTTTATTTTATATTGTGTTTTTCATCCATCCATTAATCCATAAAAAGCTTGAAATATGTCACTTTATGTATAATGAATTACATAACAGTTTGCTTTTTCACTTAAATTATGAACACAAATGAACTTTTTCCACAATATTAAAGTCTTTAGAGATGCACTAGTAAATTGCAGATTTAAAACCAGTCTATTTCTTTAAAAGTATGAACACATTTCTGCTAAGATGATGCTAATGTTACAATACTACTAAGTTAGAGATTGTGCATTATTTTAAATATTCCTGAAGGCACTATCAGTAGTAGCAATGACTAAACTCAGACCGGTTCTGCTCAAGAGCTGCCATAGCTGGACACATAAGGGCATCTTTTTCACATATTTTGAACCGCACAACTTTGTCTATAGTCAGATCATTGTCCTGGCTGGAGAGTTGTAACTGCATTCCTCATGCCCCCAGATTTGGACTAAGTCATCATCATCACTCAGTAGTGGTATGTGAGCTGATAAAAGTACTTAGTGTGAACCAGAACTGGACCATCACACATTTCCTATCAGGTTATTGACAGTAAGGATGCAGCAGAGAAATAACTCATATGAAATGTTAAACTTGTTACATGTTATATTGACCTTCTTGATTAGCTTATGACGTCTCCAAAAACAGAGCAGTATCTGGGGTTAATACGATCAATGAAGTAATCAATTAGCTATCGACTGTGTATGCAAATGAGGTACCAGTGATCTGGTGATTGATTGTAATCATGTCACAGGCACTTTAGGAGAATATTTATCCATTCAGTCCCAGCGGAAAACTGACTTGGGATTAAATCTGCAAGAGCAATAAACACTTTCATAGCTGAGGAGAGCTTGACATTATGATGCTTTTGGGAAAGGGAGGGCCGGTTCTTTTTTGGTGAGGATTGACAGATGGATTGACAGAGTTGTGGATAATGAGCCTGGGAAGAAGCCACTAATGAGGAGTCTACAGACAGTTAGTTAAGTAGGTTTGGTCTCTTAAGTGCAAGTTCTTAGAACATACACCCTGTAGGCCACAGGAATCACTTTGTGTGTGTGTGTGCGTGTGTGTGCGTGCATGTGTGTGTGTGTGTGTGTGTGTGTGGTAAATGGGTAGGTCCTCATTAAGGTTGAAGTCCCATGGTTCATGGTCACCCAGAGAGTGAGCTGTAAAATGGGTCGACTATGTAGGTCAAGTTATCTTCCTGTAGGAGCAGAAAGATGTTGTGTGTGTGGGTGTGTGTGGGTGTGTGTGTGTGTGTGTGTGTGTGTGTGTGTGTGTGTATGTGTGTGTGTGTGTGTGTGAGTGTGTGTGTTTGTACTAAAGGCAGGATGCACAATTTCGGACACTAAATCTGGCATTGTGACCATTTCTCTCTGTAAACAATATATGTTGTTCAGTTTCATTAATGCTGTTTTCCTGTCACGCCCATGCTGTGTGTGTGTGTGTGTGTGTGTGTGTGTGTGTGTGTGGTGAAGGTAAGATGCACCCCTCTCCCTGGTGATCCTCATATCATGAGAGCAACGATACCTGTCACAAACTCAAACATGGTGGCTTGGAGGCTTAGAGAATAACACACACACACACACTCACATGCACACATCCAGCTGCTTACACTGCTGTCCCAGAACTGTTTACCCATCATCCCACTTCTCTGCCTGTCACGCAGACAGGAGCTGCTGAGTATGAAGCGCAATGAAAGTAGCAATTAGTTCTGTCTAAGGGCAACTACTGGGGATTTGTAGACAGTCTCCAAACAGGCCTGATAGATCCTTTCAAAACAATGAATATGTTAGTGAGTTTACATAGATATTTGCGTCTAGGGGTGGGACAGTCATTAGACTTAATGATATACAGCAGTTTAACAGTCAGTGGTAATTACAAAGTTTCAAGTGTTAAGAATTCCATTAGTTAATAGCCTACAACATATTACAGCATAATATTTATAATCTGAACAGTAAACAGTAACACTGCTGGTGATATTTTCATATTTATTTAAATTG
The DNA here is from genome assembly GCA_036984385.1 of Crenuchus spilurus. Classification (NCBI taxonomy): domain Eukaryota; kingdom Metazoa; phylum Chordata; class Actinopteri; order Characiformes; family Crenuchidae; genus Crenuchus; species Crenuchus spilurus. The sequence goes on from BRDA01064648.1 coordinate 14,148, forward strand.
TCCAGTGGGTATGGTTAAAATGTAGAACTGCCCATTAAATAATTGCCCAATCACGACTTGTCCCCAGTGGTACTGTATTAGGTAAGATGTAGATTACAGTTAAGAGAGCTCTCCCATTAGTCAGGATGTCAGGACCTGGACTGAAGGTCTAATCAGATCAGATTAGCTTTTAACCATAAGCGTTGCAATAATTGTTTGTGAAGGGGATGTGTCCCCCTCGCATTTAAAAAAATATTTGTTTGAACCATCCACATTTACCATAAAATATTAGTTCACCCGATGCTGTCTCTATTGCATCAAGAAAGAATCCATTCCACTGGATTGATAGGAGTATAGTCATAACACTAAAAGTCCACTCCAGGTTTTCCTGGTTACCACACCGCCTACAGCGTAAACAAGGAAGTGAACCGTCAGCACTGTTGACATCTCACAATCTCCAACTTTTGCTAAATCCTTATTCTTTTTTTACACAGCCTCCAAATTAGCCCTAGGCCATAAACTACTGCTCAACTAAACAATGAGGAAGCTATTTTACTTTTACTTTTTACTCTAATTAACAGTAGATTAAGATCAACCAATTTAGCCAATGTGATTTTTCACACAACAGAATTTGACCTCCGCATTTAACCCATTCGTGCAATGAAACACACACACACACACACACACTAGTGAACACACTAGGCTGTGAGAATTTGTGCCCGAAGCGGTGGGCAGCCCTTATCCACCGGTGCCAGTTAGGGGGTTAGGTGCCTTGCTCAAGGGCACTTCAGTCATGTCCTGTATGGGGATCGATCCAGCAACCTTCTGGTCACAAGACCAGATCCTTACCACTAGGCCATGGCTGCCCCAGTATAGATTGATATTCTTGGATAATGATTAATTGTTTGCTATATCTGATTCAGACACAATGCACAGGAGATTCTTTACAAAAAAGCAGGAAGTAAGTCAGAATTTCTCCACAGGACAGTTTTTTTAATATGGACAGTTAGTGCAGTAAGCTGGCTAGTCAATGTTAGGTGATCCATCAGCTAGCTTAACGTTAGCTATCACTCTTGACATATCCATCTCTCTTGACATAGGAGCCTGATACAGTGAGTCAGAGGCAGGTCAGTATGTAGGGACAGTAGAGAGAGTTGTGTTGCTGAGGTGAGAGATGAAGGATGCTGGGCTGTAGTGAATGAAATCTAAAATGTAAACTCAAATCAGTATTTATTTTGAGTGCATTCTAGTCAGTTGTGTGAACTTCATGAAAGACAAATAATTGTAACTTTCATTTATAGGAGAAAAATTGGGGAAAATTAGTGTATGAGGAAGGAATAGTTGAAAGGAAAACAATGGGAGAAGGGAGATGGATGTCATTCCAAATGGATTGTGAAAGGGGGGTAAAAGTTGTGAAGTGGTAGAAATTGTGGTGGCACCATGGTAAGAGGGAACCTGTAAACCTGTTTTGTTTTAATAATTACATGCGAGGTTGCTTGGCACAGTGTGATTTTGTGTTATGAAGGCTGTATGATGCCATGTCATTTTTTGTTATAAGTAGGCCACATCACTAAATAACAAAAAAATTAAAATGCCCCCCTAAATTTACTGATGGTGGTTATCAAAATTGCACCTATTCATTGTTTAAAAATTATTACAATTCTTATTTTTAAACATGCAGTTAAGTGTCATAATTGCTTGGCACAATGGCATGTTGTGTTACAAATGAAACTAAAATAATAAACAAAACAAAAGTGAAATGCACCCCTGAAGTCATTGTTTGTGATAAATTGTGTCACATTAATTTCATGATCTTAGCCATAGCAGTGAATTTAAAAACAGAGTGATGCATATATGGACTAGTTAAAAGAGGAATCTGTCTCTAAAATAGTTATTAAATAAAGTGTTTACTTATGTCGGTAAAAGTAGATGTTTAACAACCTGTTAAAATACACCAGAATGCAGGAATGGCAACATGTCCTGGGGGAGAACCCAGACACCTTGCCAACTGTGTGCCTTCCACATTACAAATCCTTCTGATGCCCCTGCTACTAACATAATAAGGAAGTGACAGAGGACTCAATACTCGACACTCTATGGAAGTCCTAAATACATTATGTTAGAATGAATGTTAGAGAAGCACTAAAACACTATTGGAATTCTCTTTGGGATGTTGGTACAAGTCAGCATTATTGTAGAGGTGTTTTTTCCTTTTCTTAGTCTATTTGGTATGTATGGACAAAATTGAATGCCTAGTTCTAGTAGTTGTGCCCATAGATAGGGCTGATATAGCCTAAAGATTAGACAAGCAAGCTTGGGACTTAAAGTTTGACTGCCTAAAGTGTACTTAAGTGTCCTAGCCTTGTGCATCAGAGTAGTGTGTCTGTGTGTTCACTGCACAGATGAGATTAAGGTGTAACACAGTGGGGAAAGAGATTAGTTATGGTCCACCACTGAAACTCTAGGTGGCATTTTGGTATTATAGGGATTTTGAAAAATATTTTTTAATTTAACCAGGCAGGCCAGTTTCTTTTTGACATGGCAAATGGTGTGAAATGGAATGGCGTGCACTACAGTGTCCAATCCATGAAAATTCATTTGAAATGAAGAGAACACATTTGAACTCATTGCACTTTTGGAAAGCGTTTCGCACACACAGCCACCTGCCGTGCAACTGAAATGTCAACACAAGATTGAGCATCTGCAATGAATTAACAAAACAAGGTAAAGATGTCGACACAGCGGGTTATTATTTTGGAATCGGATCAAATTATCAGAGTTTTTCTTCTGAACAGATTGTGTGGAAGTGACAAAACATGAACTCCCATCTGTGAAAGCTTCCTCTAAAGTTTTCAGGGAAACACACTGGGCCCACTGGGCTTTCATCAGAGCCTGACCATGCACTGACCACTTCCAGACTCCCAGACTGAGTGGAGATTACTCAAGTGAATGCTCTCCGGGCTGAGTGTGTTCTATAATCCTTGGGGATAATAATGAGCGCCTTGGCAATTAATCTGGGGTTCAGCTTGATAGCTAGTAAAGCTAATTTAGTCCTTGGGCCATAAAAACCCTGCATGGTGCCATGATAATGACAGTGTTATCAGTAAAACATATTGCTCCTTAATTGATATGATTAGATGGAAAAGCCAGGCTCCGTAGCTGGGTTTTGACAAGGCAAATTTACTGGTTAAACTCTCATTTGATAAGTTATATCTTTAAGTGTCCTCACAGGGTAGAGTGTAGTTAATTGTACGTGATAATATGAATTAATTTTTAGCACCCATGCTCCAGCTCATAGTTTAGAATCCTCTGCTGTGAGGTAAAAGAAGAAATTGTGTTGGACAGAATGAGCACAGGAGATAAATCCTTCACTGAACTGGACCTTAGAGGAGCAGTGGAGCAGCGTGGAGCTGGATTAAGCAGGAAATTTCCCCCTTTCTGCCTTTCTGCTGCTCCTGAGAAATAAACATACTAAGTCTCAAAGGAGATGTGCTACATTCCACAACACAAGGAGTGTGTGTGTGTGTGTGTGTGTGTGTGTGTGTGTGTGTGTGTGTGTGTGTGTGTGTGTGTGTGTGTGCATGTGTGTGTGTGTGGTGTCTACATGAACGAAGCTTACCAGTAAGGCTAAGTTAAACCCTTTCACACTGAGAAGGCATCTCAGCCATGTCAGCTGTGATATTCAGGTATCACACATAAAGCTAATATGCTATTAAGCCTCTCTCTCACTCTCTCTTTCTCTCACCCCTCCATAAAAAACAAATCAAACAAATATTAAAGCTAATATGCTATTTAAGCCCCCCCCTCTCTGTCTCTCTCTCTCTGTCTCTCTCTCTCTCTCTATCTCTCTCTCTCTCTCTCTCTCTCTCTGTCTCTCTCTCTC
>BRDA01064651.1:2244-25521 GCA_036984385.1 Crenuchus spilurus
AATTTACCAAAAATTACCTTACATTTGACACATAAATATATATTAAATACACAGTTTACATTCCATTAAAAACCATTTAAATCAGTATGTCTATTGAAAATCCAATTAAGCCAATTAGTATTAGACTAACCACACAGGATTTAAAGCCCCTTTAATATAAATTTTTAAATGAATGGCTCACTCATATTTACACAATGGCAAACATCAGCAGTTTTACACTTATCATGGACGTAGTCAATCAGACTTATTTGGACTTTGAAAATTGGAGATGCAAGGTTAATCTTGTTAACAAAACACTTGATTATTACTTAAATATCCCAGTCATTTCCATCAAAATACATCACCACAACATCTTTCAGCCTGCTCAAACCAAAGCAGATCTAAATTAAGATCTCACAGACTAGTTAAATGTTATAGCTTCCTGTAATGAACATGAGGGTTGAGAAGGAAGCAGGAGGAGCCAGGATGCAGCAGTGGGGTCCAAACAAACAAAATTTTATTACAAAAGAAATACAAACTACACACTGTGGCTGAAAACAAAACAACAGTATGGTGGAACTGAAGCTGACATACACACATTCACAAACATTAACAACATTCAATGACTGACGAAGACAGTAAACATGAACATAAATAACAAACATAATCTAAGTGGAATGAACAAGCAGGGCTGTGTAATTAGACAAGACAGGTGCAGAACATTAACCAGACAGGACGACATGACAAGGGCGAGGACATAGAGACATGACGTGGATGTAAATGAAAGCACATGGCATCAATACACATGGGAGAGAGACAGCACATGGAGAACAAAAACACGCATGACGACCATGGCAGGGACGGCCGCGATGGGGGTTATGACACTTCCATTTTGGACACAATAGGACGTACTAATCTAGAATCAGTTTCAGTGATGATGATCATCTTTAACATTAATGAATCTGATCCAAGACCAGTGTTCAACTGTGTCAGACACATCAAGTCTCTATGACCATAATGGAGATCTAGATGCAGTTTGAGAAACACTTTGGTGATATATTTTGGCTTTGGTGACTGTTGGGTTCTAGCATTTTGATAGCAATGGTAGCCTTGGCAGCTCCAGTTCTAAACTAATTAATCAAAACTTGAACTCCAAACATGTCTTGGCTGATTTTTGAACAAACTTATTTCATTAAAATTTCAGTGGACTGGTTGAAATGGGAAGCCTTGATGGTTTTTGGTGAACTGTGTCATAAAATTATTATTACAACAGAAATGCAAACGACTCTAGATTTTATTCTAGATGTAGCTAAAAAAAACTGGTTTTCCAGTGAGAGGACCATAGAAGTGTGATAGCTTGAAGCTGAGTGGTCTTAATGATGCGTGGTGAAAAAATATACTGGATATGAATGCAAAAATCCTGCATTTAATCGTTGGGATTACAAATATGGCCCAGGCCATTCCCTTCAACTATCTCTAAACACCCACCACCTCACACACTCTTGACATTGGTCATCAGGTAGCCACTTCCAAGTATCTGTCTTTCAATTAATTAAGCCCAATTAGCATCTGAAAAGCTCAATTGTGAGGTCCAGGACCCACCCCTTCCAAGCACACTTTACAGCTTGATCACTGAAATGCACTGTGAATGATTTCCAATCAATTTTTTTGTAAAATTCAGTGAATGTTTCTTCATGTTTTGCTAACACTCTGGTCTGTTTTCATGCTTTAAAAATCATTTTCAGCTCTGACTCTGTGGCTCAGATCGACAAACAGAACACTATTCCAGGCAATCAGCTGGTGCTCAAGTCCAAAACGAGAGAAGGGGAGGGGCAATGGGTGAAGACCCTTGTAAACATTGGTGAGGAGTTTGGATGGTGGATAGACCTCCAAAAGATGAAAGACTATTCCTGCTCCATAGGTGATGAACATTGACTTATTTTTGTTGTTTCACAGAATTTGTTTTAAGAGCACGAGTTTTGAGTGTTAATCTTCTGATGGAGCACTGAAGGAAGGCATGTGTGTGTTTTGTGGTTTAGTTCAAATATCAACACGCTCTCCAGAATTGTGTACAGTTCCTTTAACCCTCTAAGCCGGCACTCCCACTGGCGGCATGTTAACAAAATTACTTATATAACTCTGTGAGATTTTATCCTAGAAACTAGTGGCAGTTTCTGATATGTACAGCTGCCCAGGGTGGGATATTGCAATACAGTCTCACATGAAAACATCGCAGGGGTGTACTACAAGTACACCTCAAGTACATCTCAAGTACCGTGCCCGAACGTCTACCCAGTGACGTTTTCTGCTCATTCGGAACCCCCCGGATTTTGTGTCATCACCCGAGTGCAGCCGAACGTCCGCCATATTGCTTTGCTATTTGTGTTTTCAGATTTATATTTTTTAATTAACCCTGATAAGGATTAAGTGGGTGTGATAATGGATGGATGGATTTTTCATTAACAGGGCGTTACTTAAGATGCAGGAATAAACGGGGATCACCGCAGATGCCTGCGCTGTTTGTATGAGCGATAAGCTAACTAGCTAGTGCTAGTTTAGCAATAAGCTCACTAGCTACCGCTAGCCTAGATAAGCTAAGCAAGTTAAGACGATGCACCACCAAGTGCCAACTAGTTAGGTAGCAATATGGCGGACGTTTGGCTGCACTCGGGTGATGACGCAAAATCCGGGGGTTTCGGAACGAGCAGAAAATGTCACTGGGTAGACGTTCAGGGTTTTCGAACGAGCAGAAAACATCACTGGGTAGACGTTCGGACACGGTATTTGAGAAAGTCACCCTTGCGACGTTTTCGTGTGAGACTGTGTTGGATATTGTCAAGAATGGCACGAGCACCTGGAAGCATGTCTGGGGTGATTTTGGAAAGCCAGCGGTGTTGTTCAGCCCAAAAGGAGGAGGCGAGTGATCCTGAACAAAAGAGCTCTCACCTATCTGATAAATCTTCAATGTAGGGTTAGTGGCTGAGGAAAACAGAGTGTCACCTCACATTTGTTAAGCTTTAGAAATAAAACCACATACAATTTCTAAAATTTGTAATGACCAGTGTGTAGCCAACACCTCTGTTTATTCAATTCTGAGCTCAAAAGTCTTGGCTAGAAATGTTTAGAGTGTTTTTTCACAATATATCAGCACATCTGAAAACAGGTTTTTGGAAAGTCTAAGTTTAGAGCAGATTTAACCAGAATATAGATTTATGACACTCTTACTGTTTTGACACTGTTGTTGCTGAGTTTGTGCTGAACAAAAAAATCTGTGTAACACTTTGGAAATAATTTTAGATGAGTGTAATTTGTGAAAAAGTCAAGGCATGACAGACTACATCAGAGCATCTGAAAAACCCTCAGACTACAGGGGGTTTAGTAACCTCATATACGTAGATCTACATTAGTTTATTTGGTGACCACATTTATAGGTAGCCCCACTGGCACAGTTAATGCATGCTCAGTGCCACAAGTTCCACTTTACTCACTACGTCAACATGCTATACCTACACAACAAAGTTGAACATGTACCAGATTAAGATGAGTCTGGAAAATGATCATAAACCAAAGCATAACATCTCCTGATCCTGAGGCACTGGCATTTATGGACCTGTCTCACTAGTCTTTATTCAGAATTTGGCTGTTGACATTCGAGCAGAATGAATTCTGTAGCTGATCAGATTTAACCAAATCAAATTGAATGTTCCTGACTGGCCATTTACATGAATCCACCTGAACCCCAATGAGCATGCATTTGACTTAATGAAGACAAGACTGAAGGTATAAAAAATAAACAAGCAGGTAATGAAAAATATCTACATTACAGACCTGGTAGGGCATCACCAGGGAAAATACTGCATGTTATATGGTGTCTTGCCATGGACTGTAGGTAGTCATCAGGTGCAATGAATTTGCAACCAACTATTGAATGTGACAGCTGTAATTTGAGATTATGTTCATTTCTGATGAAATGAAGCGACTGTGTATAAAAGAGGATGTAATTTCAATACGGCTTAAACAAATGCATTCTGCCCATTAATCCCTAACTCAAATGCCCAAAACCCACCAACAACCTCAATTCCTCATCTCTATAACTTAAGAATAACTCATAGAATTCAAAATCAAACAATTAAAAAAATGTCACCAAGTAATTAATTAGATTCTGTAACAAGAAATGTTTCACATCCAAGCCTCAGGGATGGATAAATGACTAGGCAAGTGTAGGCCTCTAACTGCTAGAGTTCTCACCACAGCGGCAGACCCAAGGGGTCCCCCTCTGGCATTCCAATCAGTTCTTGGGCAGAACTTTATTCTGCCTTTTTTCCCAAAACCAGGGATGACTGGTGGACTTCCTCCCCAAATCAGACAGGCGATTGATGGATTCTGTGCCACCCCAATGTGAGTAATGGACTCACCCTTACCAAGACCCCCGCCATTGCTTGGTAAGTCTCTGACCACAATGTTTGAGGTCAGGATATTCAGTATATCAATTTGGGATATCAATTTGTCAGTACACAGTAAATCTGCCAGTGTTAAATCAACACTATTAGAGTTAAATTAACACTGGGAGTGTTATATTTTGACACCCTCAGTGTTAATTTAACTCTAATAGTGTTGATTTAATGATGGCATATTTACTGTGTATATTCCATCCGTCCGTTCATCATCTTATCTGCTCAATCCTGATCAGGGTCGCAGCGAGTCCCCTACCCCCTCACTGGGTGCAGGGCAGGACATTACAAACTATCCTAGCCCAAGTCAGGGTGCAAACCCATCGCTTGGGGCACACATACATTTTAGAGCACCCAGTTCACCTGACCTCCATGTTTTTGGACTGTGGAAGGAAACCAAGGATACCAGAGGAGAACATGGAAAATCCACCCAGATGGAGACTTGAACCCAAGACCTCAGCACTGAGAGGTGAGCATGCCAACCAACAAGCCAGTGTGCCAACCATTTTTACACATATTTTTAATAATAACACTTTTAAATAATAAATAAAATTTTTTTATTTTTTGTCTTTGGAAAATATTTTTTATGCATTATTGTTGCAACGTACGTGCCCCCAAAGACACTAGTCACTAGGGGCCACCATGATCCACCCTTACCAAAATGAAAAAAGCCTGTTTGTATGAGGGCTCCACAGTATCTGGACTTTTTATATGTGCATGTGAGGTGGAGGGGTACTGTGACAGCCCACCTGGCCCGCAAAGAGACAGTGGTTGTATCGAACGGCAGCTGAAAAGCCTGTGCACATGTAATTTATTGTCAGTGTTTCCTTCAGAGGAATAATTGTGGCGACTGGCCGTAGATCAATAGCATATAGATTTTCAGACGCTGGGGCTTGTAGCTGTTTGGCGAAAATGTGAGGAGAGGAGACGACGTGACTGCGTCCTAATGGAAAAGGGAAAAGGAGAAGAGCTGCTTCTCCATGCAAACCAGAACCATTTATAGTAAATTATAGCACCACAATGAGTTTAGCACTGACATGATCTACACGTATGCCCAGCTGAATAAGCAATGAGGTAAAGGCCACACACGTAGAATTAAGCTTGTCATGAGAAAGATGATTACATGCGATTCTTTGGGACCTAACCTACATATTACATGCCTACATGTGCCTGGGTGTGCGGAGTAGGTAAGCTGAAATCTCCTCCAAAAACCGGCCTTGGTTCGTCTCTTCCTCCAGTATACTGTGTAAGGCTTATGATTACAACAGAGACGGCTTAATCCACTAAGGAGTCCAGGGCAGGAAATGGATAAGAGGAGAGCACGCTGGCTTTAAGAGTCCCTCGGGGGATGACAGCAGACTGGAATGGCCTTCCTCCTCAGCAGAGTCAGCTTCAGCCTTGTAGTAGCTATATTCTTTAAAATAACTGTACCAAATAGGGTTCATTGGGGCAATGTCAAAGAAGAACCACATTTGTTCCCATAAAGAGCCTTAAAAAGGGAAGATGCTATTTTTATAAATGTGTGAGCCTGAGGTACCTTTTTAAAGTTGAAAGAACATACATAAGGTGAAGGTTCTCATAGAAATTCAATCAGTCAGTCAATCAATCAACCAATTAATTAGGCAACCAATCAACCAATGAAGTTAAAGTTAAAGCTTATCAAATCAATTAAAAGCTTGTCAACCTGAAGGATGATCCCATCACTGGACCAATGTGATCATTTGCCTTATTTACAATGATCAGTATAATTAAGAGCCAGTAAGAGGTGACCAACCATCCTTTTCCTAAAACATAAGGTGGTTAGGGATCTGGGCTTGTGACCAGAATATCACCAGTTCGATCCCCAGGCAGGTCATGGCTGAAGTGCTCTAGAACAAGACATCTAACCCCCAACTGCTCTCCAGGCACCATGGATAGGGCTGCCTACTGCTTCGTTTACATGATCTCACAGCTTAGTGTGTGTGTTTCACTGTATGGATGGGTTAAATGTGGAGGTCGAATTACGTATGCAATCACATTAGCAAAAGTAGAATCTAATCTAATCCAATGAATATTGTAGGAGTCAGTTGTGATTAATATTAAAGCATTGAGGTACCAGATTTTAAGGGCAGTTTCAGATGCATATCACCATAATCCAGAGTAGACAGTAGAACAATATCTGTCTCAAGTCTCTTTATTTACTTGAAATTTTTTAGATTTCTTGTTTTTCAGTTTTTCACCATAATTCCATCAAGGTATCTTGTGATTCTTCTTTGGCAATGATGAAAGTTCTTATAATAAAGTGACAAACCATTAAAAAAATGACATCCAGAACTCTTCCATCTGTTTTAAGTGTAGGCGTTGATCAGTTAGTTACATGCAGTGGTGGGATTATATCATTTATACAGAATATGGGTGGTTCACATCTGTGCAAAATGTTACTGCTAAATGTTCAACGATAGTCAAGAAGATTCACAAAAAAAGCTAAATGAGCTATTAGAACTGATTAGCTGCCCAGATAGCAGACAATTCTGGATCAAATATGACCCAATTAAGACACATATGCATTAAGTATGGCAATAATGAGTGTATCAGTAATGTTTAAGGCTCGTCATGGCATTTCAGATGTGGGCCACATGTGGCCCAAATGCAATCTACCATGTGAAATGTTTGAATGCCATTTCTAATTTGGGTCAAAACTGGCCCAACTACACTCAACCTACTGTATCAGCCCTGAGTTATGGCTTAATTCAGGTTAAATTGAGCATTCTAGCCCATTGGAATGAAGTCATAACCCATCATTCCATGTTGGTAAGTTGGCAGCCATATTGGGGGGAGTTGCATTTGGGGATTAGGTGCCTTGCTCAAGGATGCTTCAGTTGGGTCTTGTTGGTTGGATTAAACCAGCAACCTTTCAGTCACAAGGTTGAGCACAAGCCATGGCTGCTGCCATTCATCATTCAGGACAGAGTGCCAACCATACCTGGGCATAAACACATATATTCACACACAGCAGGGTAATTTAGAACCAATTCACCTGATCTCCATGTTTTTTGGATTGTGGGATGGAACCCAGACAGACATGGGGATAACATGGAAACTTCACCCAGATAAGGATTTGAACCCAAGACCTAAACTGAGAGGCATAAGTGCTCACCACCAAGCTACCATGCCACCCAATGTGTAAAAAACTTAAGATTACTGAGGTAATCTGAGCAGCTAAAGTCTCATTTGTGTCTCATTTACATTTACATCTGATCTCACTGTTGACTATGAGAGACTACTGAGATGATGACATCTATTTGATTTTTTTTTTTTTTGGGGTTGGCACTAAAATGGGCTGCCTGTGAACTGTTTACTAAAGAATTAGTGACAGCATTGCTAACAGACTAAATGTTCTAGCTATCAGGCGAGAATAATGTGTATGTGGTTATTTTCTGTGCTCATGCTGTGTATATGCCCGTGTATGTAGCACTGCTCGTCTCGCTGTATCTCGTGCATGGACTCGGTGAAAGCCACCATTAGGCATAGGTGTCCATTTTAAATATGAATCACAGGCCTCCTGCTGGGCCTTGTTCCCTTAATAATTCACAGGCAGTGAGAGGTGCATTATGGGCTTGATGTAAATGCAGTTTGAGTGGAACTCAGACCTGAGACTGAGATGCTAATTGATATGATAATACGGTTCAAGGAAGGGGGACAAAAGCAACAAATAATAATTAAGATATGAATAAGTGATGGAGGTAAAACTGTTTGTGGAAGTGGAGTGACACGTTACTTTGGGATGATGGGATGTGGGGATGGAGAGTGCGAATGGGTATATGGGACAGTACCCTCCTCAGCAATGAATCTCATACCAGTATAAACACAGATTATATACTGTATCTCATTGCATGGCAAGGTACCCATACAGGACTCATATGGGACAATGAGTAGAGTCGTCTATTAGAAGTAATGAAATATTAACATGGAAGTTAATGTTACATAATGGTAGTTGAGTTCTATGGTAAGTAGAAGTGAAAACTCATGGCTGTGTGAAACGTCGTAACATTTTTGATGTTAATTTGCTAATGACAAGGCAAGATGATGGCGGACATGTGAGGGATCACGTGGAAAAGGTAAACAAAGACATATATGGGATAATTATAGGTTTCAAAATTTTTCTTTTTGACATTCTGATCTTTTGTTTGTAAATATTACTCATTTGTCTCAGTCCTGTGTCTATAGTCGCGTTTCCATTGACCATGAAATATCGCAAATTAGAATTACGAATAAAAATTAGCTTAATGGAAACACGACAATTAAAAAAAAAAACGTTTTTCGATAAAAGTCTTTTGCGCTAAGATGAGGTGGTTTTTCAGTCGTATCGAAATTGGTTTATATTGCAAAAGTGTGATGGAAACACTCGAACTGACTTTTTTCGCATCAAGGGAGTCACGTGATCAACAACCGGATGTTTCCATTGGTGAAAAAGACGACGAAGAAGAAGACAACAACAGAAAGTAAGAGGATGAAGATGACGTGGCATATTTGGAATAACGAGGAGAATCCTTGGACAATGTGCAGCTGCTCCACTAGAGATCTCACAGCATCACAAAGATCATTAAAAGTTGAGTTTGTCATTCTAAAATGTTGAATCCACAGCTTTTCTGTAAAACCATCGACTACAGTTTCCCAAAAACGCCGCATACGCAGCCGCTCCCAAGTATAAGGGGCTTGTCACTCCAAAGCCTCGATAAGTCGCCGTCTCCTCTGATGGCTGATGATGAGCACTAGTGCCGTGGTAGCAGTATGTATAAAGCTGAAGTATGTGTTTACATCCACTGCCGCCATGTTTGTAATGACTTATCGCGAGAACAAACATATTCACACGTGATTTTATAAAAGTATTTCACATTTAATGGAAACACCGCAATTGCGAAACTTGTTTTGTCAAATAGTTTTTTCGACAAAACAGAATATCGATAAAGTTTTGCGCAAAACTGTAATGCAAACGCGACTACTGTGATCGTTGTTTGCATTCTGTGGTCTTTGCCCTCGTCACATCATGCCTTGTCATAATCTTGTGTCCATGTGTTGTTTTGTTTAACTTCTGCCCATGCCACGCCCCCGTCTTGTCTCGTTACTCCCACAGCCCTATTCCCAAATCCTTAGTCTTATGTTTGGTATATAGGTTTCCTTGTGTCTCACAGTCCTCGTCCGTCACTGTTCGTCACCAAGCTATAACTTTTAAGGGTTTTATATATTTTTACAATATAAAAAAAAAATTATTTCTCAAATGTTGCTCTTTAATGGCTCAGGAGACTTAACAGATATTTTTCTGAAGTTCTTTAGGAGAAACAGCATGAGACAAAACAGACAAAGTACTTCTAAATAACGTATATTGGCTATTCACAGCAGAACTAAGAAGCCTCTTCTGATGAGAAATAATTGAGTTCATATTGAGATTTCTGTCTTATGTCAATGTTAAAGCTGAGCACAATGTGAGACTTGCTTGAGATCTCTACTAAAACTCAAATGGAGACACGTGAGGTCTTTTTTCTCAGGAGAAACATATGAGAAACAGTAGACTTACGTCTCATTTGTGTCTCCATCTGATCTCATTGCTGTAGGAGGCACTTCACAGATCTTAAGGAGCTCTTTTTGAGTTTGCTTTCCTCGGGGCAGTTTGTATTTATCTGTAACTGTCACTGAGGACCGTGTGACCTTAGCTTTAATGAATGAAGACCATTAGCTAATATGTAAAAAGTGTATTTTTCTGTCACATAGCTGACACCAAGCTGGAGCTTATTCAGTTGTTTTATTCACCTGCATATGGGTCTGTAGTCCTTCTGTTGTGTCCCCACACTGCAGGTGTTCCAGCATGCGAAAAACCTCTCCAACCCTGACAGAGCTAATGTAGCATTCAACATCAGCCTCTCTCTCCCTCTCTCTCTCCATCTATTCCACCCTCTCTACCTCCCTCCATCTAGCAGACAGATGCAGAGAGGGAGAGATGAGAAAAAAAGTCCAGATCTGCATAAAAACTGTTCAAGTGCATAAAGCGGCCCCATCTGGATGGCATCGAACAGAAATGAAGTTGTACAAAACCATTCCGTTGATAATAAAGCTAATTTTTATGGCTCTGACAAGTATGTAATTATGTTCAGTGGCGCTTTTCAGATTTTATCACAGTCAATAAAGCGCGGTGGTAATTTCATTCCCATTTGACATATTTACATGGCAACATTTGACTGGGGGAATTACTAAACCCTGAAAGGCTTGATAGATATGTTTTAATGATCTGTGACCTCTCATCTGTTTCCTGTCTTTCCCGACGGAGCGGCGCTTTCTCGTTTGACCTCTGGCCACATGTTGTCCCCAGCAACTGGCACATGCACTCAGGTGAAATGCATAATCTTTTTGGACCGAAGAAAGACTGTTTTAAAAATTTAATACGAATAAAAAAGTATGGCGTGATGTCAACATTCATTAGCTCTAACTCATCATAACTCATCGACACAAGTGAAGAGATTCTGTTGACATTGTGGATTCTATGTTTAGAAGAAGAGCTGATATTTTATTATAATTTTAGTCTGAAATAAAATGAAAGGCAAGGTTCGCAGAAAGAAAAATAACATCCTTTATTGTTGACATTGAAAACACAGATGCCCTTTTCAAAAGGCAGTTTTAGTCCCCTGCAGTTTTTACCATACAAAAACAATTACATTAAATGGAGACAGGTCAAGCACTAGGACCAAGTGGAAAACGGCCACTCAATCTGAAGCCTATTTCCCTTTAGACCGCCCACAAGCTCATTGATTGGCTCTGCCGTTTCTTGCTAACGTCTGATTGGCTGTCCCCACTATCACTCCATCTGGTTTGATGATGTGCAAATTAATTGACCAGGAGTCTTTGTTCACCTGCCACAGTAAGTTGTTAACATGCTGGGTGTTTGAATCTGTCTGTGTTTGGAAGCTTTGGATGAGTTGATTATGTTGAAATGTTAATAGTTAACCCTTCTGTTGTCTTTGGGTCAAAATCGACCCATGTTAACGGCTTATTTTTATGCTTATTAACCATACATTACAAACATAAGTGTAAAATCAGTGTTAATCAGTTGGAGTAAAGTTGACTAACAAGGTGAAACACAGAATTGGGTGATAATTTTATGCTTATGCATTACAACCAGTAACAATAGAACACTAGCAGAACTACTAGAATACAGTTAACTGGAAGAGTTTGAGTTTTAGTAAATGTTCAACTGAATAATTAATTAATATGTGATAATGTATTAATATTTTATTAATAATTAATCAATGTTATTTTATTATTAATAACTATTAATATACATTTTAGTATATTATTAATAGTAACTACTATTTATTAAAAATTAATAATTTAATTCATTTTCAAGCCCACCTGTAGATTTGTATATTTCTATTTAAAGTCTGAATTGAGGATGCATTTCAGTTTGTGAAATTGAAAGTAAATAGAACTTTACCCACATCTAATGTCATTTGTTCCTTTGGATTTAACTCAGTACGCCAGTACAGTACCAGGTTGTTTCTACATGACCCGCTGGCTTGAGCTGCCATCCTTCGAGACACATGGAACATTGGCATCAAGACTCTTCTCTGTCCTACCACCCAGGTGGTGGAACAAACTCCCACTGGTTGTTCTAAGAGCAGAGTCCCTCACAGTCTTCACACACAGACTGAAGAGCATCTCAGTGCACACTTAAGTGAGCACTAGTTTAAACACTTATTGTAATGCATTGTAAAGCTCTTATATTGTGTATAATTGTGTATCTTTCCTTCTTTCTAGGTATTAGTGATGGTTTAGTTCTAACAGTGTCTGAACTGAAGAGTAGTTTGGACTCTAACCTGTCTGTACTAGCTGAGATAATTCTCTTAATGGAGACAAAACACTGTTGTACATCACTCTGGATAAGATTGTCTGCCAAATGCTGTAAACGTAAACATGACTCTGTTCACAATAAGAGACTTATCCTTAGCCCCAAGCAAACAGTAGTCTTTTATTGTGAAGAATGTCACTCAATTACAACCCAGAAGTAGTTATAGTTGCTAGCTTCACATACTTCTATAGGCCTTACTGTCACTAGTCTGCAGAGGTGCAACAACGCTGTCAAAATGTTGTGCAAAAGTGAGGCACAAACTATTAATGAAAGTTCAAATCTAACTACTTACTTTCATGTTCGGTTGAAATTCATTTACAATTCAAACTTTACTAGAAATTTACATATTTCCTGGCATGTAACAATACTGCCAAAAGTTTGCACATAGCAACCTCAAACTCAAACAAGCTGAATGTGAATGAATAAAAAGTACAAAAATGTACATATCAGTGAAATGTATTGCACTTAGATTCTCAAAATTACTCAGTTAAACCTGCATGTGTTTTGTAATAAAGTTACATTCAAAAGCTGATATATGCATGTTTCACAAATATGTTGTGGCTTAAATCTACCACTCTGTAAGTAACTTTATATTTGTCGAATATGTAAATATGCTGTTTTGAATTTAAATGTCTCCAAGTGTTGCAAATATATCAAATGTGTTAAATGAACAAAATTACTGCCAAAAAAAGAAAAACTGAAAGCAATTGTTTGTGTAATTTATTTTGTTTATGTCCTAGTATGTGACAGATTTGAATCATTAGCCATTTTAATGCTGAAAATAAATCTTCAGTAGTGCCAATTTGATCTTGTTTTACTTCTAGTCGCCATCTACACCATAAATGTTTTTTTTGACACATTAAACCACCACTACTAATTACATATGTAATTAAGTATGTAATGATGTAATTGCATTTCAATTATTGAACAAAATAAAAGTAATAACTCTGGACTTTTGAGGGTTGAGTTATAGGCCCCATTGGCCATGTTGGTTTCTACCTCTCTGACTATAACATTAGACCTAGCTCATTGACCTCCACCTGGTGGAGGGGGTTGGGTTCCCTGTGGTTTGATGATGGCAGTACAGAGGCTTGTCGGGGTGCATGGCATGTGTGTGTGTGCATGAGTGTGTGCGATGATCTCGCGGCTCACCGCTGAGAGGCAGAGCGAGGTCCCTGCCGTTAAAAGACCATCAAAAGCAGCAGTAATTACGCAGGAAATTGGCGGTGAAATTGAAAAACTTTGACCGGCCGCATCACTTCCTCTCTGTCTCACTCGTTGCCGAGATCCCTCTTGTGTGACAATCACGTTCCAAGCCTCCGATAAAGGCACAGTGGGACTGGAGTGGGGCGCAGTAAGGTGTATTGCCACCCTGCTGACACATTTTTTCTCTGCCCCTTGTTCGTTATTGCCCTAGCATCTCCATCCAGTCCTGAGCGATACTTCCAATACGCCAAATGCTTTCACGTCTAAGTTTCGTACGGCTGACTCGAAAACAGATTTAAATGGGCATCATCAAGCTCTTCTCGGTTTATGATGGTCCAGCCATCATCTGGCTGCGTAGTCACACCCACATGTGCCCCCCCTCCCTTCCTCTAGCCCCCCCACATGCACACAAATACCCACCATGCCTGCAGACAACACAATGTTAATTTTTACACCAGCACAATATTTGTCTGATCTCGGTGTTGTCCACTCAAGCATAGTTTATGAGCATTATGTCTGTCATATTCAGGGACACTTAGGCCGGGGCTAAGTAATGCAGCATGTCAATAATAATGAAGCAATGACATCCTCAGGAACGAGAGCGCCTCTCGGAGACGGGCATTGTTCTAATGATCTAACGTCCATCTCCATAATCAGACTGAAGCCCCATGCCGCCTGGCCCGTCCGCCCGCCGCCCCACTGCCCTGCCGCCGTGCTTTTCGCACTTGACTGATTGATTGAATATGAAATAATGAGGGGTTTCCAATGCTCTCCTGGTCATCTAAAATTCCGAGCAGAAAATCAAATGGAAATTTTATGCAATGAGATGGATTAATGGAATTCGCCACGCATTTTTAAGTCTTAATGTACAGCAATAAGCCCCCATAGGTTGTCGTAGGGAGATGGAAAGTTGTAGCTGTTTATGGGCCATTTCGGTGCATTACTGTCAACGTGATGGACGCCCTGCAATATTTTCGCTCCACTACAATTGAGCTTAAGTTTGGAGGAAGGTCCACTCGGCCCTGTCACCGCAGCTCAGGGAGATCACTCTGAAATGCTGGGCTGCTTCCTTCAGACAGATTCAGCCTTGTGTGTGCTGTCTCACACAATATTGTCCTAGTGCATATATCTCAAGCATTGTCCAGCGCTGTCAGGCCATGAAAACACTGGATTGGCGCAGTGTGTTTATTTCATTTAAATAGGACTTTTTCATTTGTGACCTGGCTAAGCTTGTACGTTGTCAAGTTTGAAAATTTACACTTAATTAGATCCAATAAATGAAGACTTAATTTTTGCATTTTTTTTTTTTTAAGTCAATGTACAGTCGTGTGCAAAAGTTAGTGCCCCCCCTATTTAAAAATCCATTATTTGTTGACGTTCTAATTGAAAATAAATTAATCTTCTGACATCTGCCATTGGAATGCAAAACTTATGGGACCTTAACTACTGTATGTTTTATTGTCTTCGTTTTGCAGTGTGAAAAATTGTGAAATTAGAAAAATCGGAGAAAATATATAAAAATAGATGTTGTTCCCTGTAGAGGGGCCATTTGACTAGGAGTGCACTAACTTGTGCACAAGACTGTACCAAAGATTGATCGTTCAATCAGTCCTAAAATCTCAATATATGTACAAATCTTTCCTTGCTTTGCACCAATATATATATAACTTTATATATATTGTACAAATATGGTACGTTTCACAAATCCAGGTATTCCACACTTTAAATACGAAAAATCAGCCAGTTTAAGATCATGACTGCATGATGTTAAACAATATCTTCATTTGACCTCTAAAATGGTTCACAAAGAAATAAATGATTCTGGGGTCTAAAAGAGCTGCACAATAGAGGCACCAGGCCTTAACCAATCAGCCGAGCCAAATACCTCTGCCACTGGTGCTTTTGTCTTTCTGTCGACGATAAGTGATATTTACAGATTGTGGCAAATAAAATAGCATATTAGAAGCCCAATTAACATTTTGCTAGCCCAAGGCTGTGTGGGGCCCAGCTGGTTGGCTGCATCAGTGCAGGGGGTGGTGGGGGTTGAGTGGTGGGGGGGAGAATTTAACATGGGCACCAGACAGCCTGATCATGTGATCAGCATCCTCGTTAATCTGCCCGCATTCATTTTAATCTCATTTAAGGCACCCTATCAGCAATTAAATCATCTGAGCTGAAATAATATTGTTTTGATTTGGCAAATAGCAGGCAGTTTGGGAAAACAGCAGACATCTTCTTATGGAGACCTAAAACAGCACAACATGTCAATAATTAGCAGGAATTAAGAAAAACAGAGCTTGTAGAAATTCAAACAAGGCCCATTAAAGTGCTACGATATAGTGGAGTAGTTTTTTCCTCCTTTCTTCTTCTAATTTGGTCTACAATTGCAACGAATGTGCATTTTGTATTTAGCATCACCATCGTTATTCTCCCCATTCTTTTCTTTTTTCCACCCTCGCCAATCCTCTTGATATTTGTCAGGCCATTGGTACTTATATTTAAATATGCATGAATTTTGCATGGCTAATTAGCATGCTTTTCTTCTCTGAATGTTTATGAAGTGTGTACACTTAGCCATATGATTTCAAACCGGTTGCTCGGCTCCTCGTTGAGGCTGTTTATCCGGGCGATTGGAAATTTCAGATGATTTCCAAGTTCAAAGACTTTGAGAATGTTTTCTCTCTCTTTTTTTCCCTCCATTTCTTTAATGACGTTTGCTGGTGATGTTTGTTTAGAATGTTTTAATGGTCGCTATAGTGACAGAACCCGCCGCTGACCTTGTTGTGACATGACGGCGAAAGGCGAGAGGAATGCAAATGGCCCCCATGTGCATCTCCCTCTTCTCACTTCACTGATTTCTGAAATTCAAAAACTCTCTTTTTTAAACTCTAATTAGTGCCTGCAATTCCGTCCAAATGGAAGGAAAGAGGAGAGTGAATTCCAAAGGGGTTCAAATTGAATCTTTTTTTTTTTTTTTTTTGTTTCTTTCTCTGTCATCTTTTGAGGAGACGGTAGCAGATCTTTTGCTGTTTGCTTAAGGGCCAGTCAAGCCTGGAGAACTCAGCTACACCAATTAATAATTTTAAGGATGCCCCCCCATCCCCCCCCCCCGCTCCCACTCCTTCTTTATGACTCGCTCGCTCACTGACTTTTAAATACGTTTCCTTAGTTTTATGAATATGACAATGATGGTATTTACATATCTGAAACATCCGCGTGTCAGTGCTCTTTGGGGGACTCTTAGGACTCTATTTCTTCAATAGGCCTAACACACTCGCTTCCATACATTACTGTGGCTTGAAGCAATTCGCAGCCTTTCGTTTTTAAAATGCCACTTATAATAACAATTAAAACAATTATCATAATGGTTCCACTGCGGGCGATGGACCGAGTTGACGTCAGTGATGTCCCAGCACTGGAACAACAAGAAAATCCTCTGTAACCAATAAAACCACTCTCCCCCACCCCTGTATTTCTCAGCATCAGGATAGTGTGATACAGGACCATTTTCCACCCTCCCCCAGTGTTTTTGTGTGTCCTTCAGGAACTGTAGCGTTTTAAATACGGCTTCCTTAAGTCTTCTGGGACGGCCTTGCTTCGGTTAGCTTTCCCTCGTCTCCGGCCCATTATCATTCTCCGATTTAAAGCAGGCCTGAGGGAGCACCTGTTTATAAGAGTGCGGAGTCGAGGGAACCTGTTAACTTTAACTGCGCCTCTGCAACTTAGCCAGCCTTAATGAAGACATGAGGCTGCTTCCCACAGGCTGACGGCGATGAGAAACAAGCGCCTTCACGCCAGCAAGAAAGAGGCTTGTATTTGTATTAGCTGATGAAATAAAATATATTTTTTATTTCATAATGTTCCTAAAGACACTGCTGCATGCAGAATGTTGAGTGGAGTGCTCAGCAACTTTGTCCTGTTCTATACGGCTTCTTAATGTGATGGCTTGGAGAAAAAAAAAATACATGTTTTTCTCCTTTCCCCACACGTAGTCCATCATCCAAGATAAAAAAGACCTAATTCAGACTTCAATATGGCTGCTATTAGTCTTTTTGTATCTACAGGAACAGTCAGAAGTTTGGACACACCCTCTTATTCATTTTTTATATTTTTCCCCTACAATGTAACACTGAAGTTATCCAGACTATGAACACATAAGGAATCATGTAGTAAACTTAAAAGTGTCAAACAAACCAAAACATGTTTTAGATTTTACTTCAAAGTAGACACACAGCTGATGTCTCAAACACATTAAGAGGCAAGAAATGCAAGTCATGAACTCTTGACAAGACACAGCTGTTAACTGAAAGCCATTCCAGGTGACTACCTCATAAAGCTGACTGAGAAAATGCCAAGAAAGCTGCATCTAAGCAAGAGGTGCCTACTGTGAAGAATGTCAAATATAAACATGTTCTGGTTTGTTTACTTGTTTGTTTACTAAATAATTACAGATGTATTTACTCATAGTTTGGATGACTTTAGTATTTGACGTTTGACTGGTACTGTATGCCAAACACTTTGGACTGTTTTTGTTAATATCAGTATCTCAGAGTTGTCCATTTCTAGAAGGTGAGTGTTCTAAAGAGTTTCCTACTCAATCACACCTACTGAACCTGGAAATTAATTAATGTTTTGAATCATCAAACACTGCTAGCTTACAGTCCCACAGGACAGAGTTTGTTCATAAATACTTGCCATATAGTTAGACCTACCAGAACCACATAAGCAAGTCTAATGTAGGGAACAGTCTCAGACAAGTGGGATGATTTAGACTTTTCAAAATGCAAACTTGTGGATATAATGTTGCTTTCCATGTGAACTTTATATCAGAAGTAGGAAATTTCCACTGAATTCCTTTGAATGTCATTCCATTGAGAGCCTCAACTACCACATATCAACAGTATCTAAAAGCAGTAGTATTACAGTTTATTAGCATTTCTATCTATTTGTCTAATTAAATTAGTCGGCCACACAGCAATGGCCAATTTCTAAATTTTGACATGTTTCCATGGTGTTTAGATGCACAAAATATCACATAATGGTCTGTTATCACTTGATATCACTAACACTGCTAAGATAACAGTGCTAATCTGAAACAAGCTAACAATGATAATCTGGGGCATAAAAAGTATTATTTTCATTAGATTTACCATAAAATTCCTGTAAATGATTATCAAACCAGTTGCTGTAAAGTCCAAAGCATATATCAAAATCTTTTTTTCACTATATTTGTAATAATTCTGTAGTTTTCTGTATTCTGAAAGAGCAAACACAACAAATATTTTCTGCAGGCATCCATATTGGTTTTCAGAATGTTTAACTGGAACTTTTCCAACATTCCCTGCTCTGGCATTAAACTTCAAAGGTAAATTTAATGCAGAGTTTCCATTATTAGCTACATTAGCCTCATAGCTCCACTACTGTAAAACTAAAGAAAGAAACTTCCAACACCAAATATGTCTGCTCAAGTACATTAGTAGTAGCCTAAGTAACAAATTGAAGTAATTTGATTTTTCATTGAACAATTCAGAAAATAATGATCCCTTAAAAAAACTCTGTGAAGAGATTCTTAGTAGATGCCACATTTGAGCATTTGTGATTTTAACATTTTTTTAAATTAAAATATGAGATATTATCAAAGTTCTGACAAAATGGGGCACTAATGTTTATTTTGAGTTTGGAAAAGATAAACTTTATAAAAAATAACATGTTATCAACATCAATAGTGTTCAGAACACATTGTTGTACTAAGATAGTTTTACCGTTGTACTTTTTATTGTATTATTCAGATTTAACTTTTTGTCAATGTGATTTCCGGTCACAAAATCAGACCCCTAACCACCAGGTCACCATGATATTAGCATGGTATTTTTTCCTGAGACAAAAAAAATTGTCAACATTTGTACTGTATTCGACATCTGATAATATGTTACAAATGTACCAGCATAAAACCATCATGATAGAACCATATTTCATTACAAACTTGAACTGCAGTAAACTCGCTGTGCTTTTATACTATGATATTGTTTTTTTTTTTTGTGTTAGCTTAGCCCAGTGCAAGCTCTCCTCACAATGGGCCGCCTTCCTGCCAACTCTCGGCCTGCTCACAGTAGGCCCATGATAAGTGTGGTGTTGTTGCAAAAGTAAAACTAATTCTGCCTTCAGTGGCGTGAACTATAGTTGGGCTGGGAAGCTTTATTGTGGCTGGCAAGGTGATAAGGGAGAGTAATTGTATATTATACTGTCCCTGACCATCTGCCTGCACACTGCCCGGGAGCTTCATCTATCATTGTGGAGCCATGTTTTCAGAGAGGCAAGAGTGAGAGAGAGAGAATGTGTGTACAGGTACATATCTTGTGGCCTGTCCCTTCCACTGACCTATGGGCCCATTTGTGTGTGTGTGTGAGTGTGTGAGTGAATATGTTCTCTCTCCAGATCCATTGTCCCACTCTAATAGCAGCTATGTCAGGAGCGAGTCTGCCATTTTTCTGCCCCTCTTTTGGCCTGTCGTGATTAGCACCCAGCACACGACTCTATGGGCCTGCTACTCGTCTCTTGCCAAGGCTAAACTCATGTGTTTACATCCTCTGGGAGATTTGCTTATTCTATGAAAGCACATAGCTCAAACCATCACTATAGAGACATGGATGAGTGCCATTTTCATGAGTAAAACCCTGACTAGCAAGCTAACTTTCCTCAATAAACTACATGGAAAGCCTGATGCAATGTTAAGGCCAATCCATACTTCTGCAAACCTACGCCATAACCTACACGTAGCCGCAGAGCCTATGCTGTAGCCAGATGCGCACCTCCCCAGAAATGTAGCTACATATTGTGTCAACTCAGACTGCGGCAGCTGTGATTGGTCCGCCACATCATATTCCCGCCTCGGCCATCATTTTTAAAATCATTACAAGCTGATTACAAGTATTTTAGCAAAAGCAGCTGTTTTTCAACAGATATTAGCTCCAGCTCCGACAGAATCTGTTCAGTTGCAGTCGCCATTGTTTTTGGTACTCTGAGGAAGTCACCACAACACACCAAGTAACTCAACCCAGTGGCATAGAAACCCTAATGCCACCTAGTGTTTTGGCAGTATAATTGCAGCGCGTCACAGACATACCAACACAGAAGTAAAAATGCATGCTATGACATAGGCTACGCTGTAGGCAACACGTTGACTCGACGCAGAAGTATAAATTGGTCTTTAGGTAGCTAGCTAAGGTAACCTAGCTCATTAGGCAGAAACATTTGCACTCTTTATTCACAAATGTTTGTTATACATGTGCACTATAATGACGTTCATGCCATTTTTGCAGGCAAAACATTGTTAGCAAGCTAGCTTACCTTAAGAATTATCAAAGGAAACTTGCTAGGCTAGCACTAACTAGCTTGCGGTCATGAAACTGTACAAATTAACACTTATTTTGACAAATCAAGAATAAAAATGTATTATTCACAGTATCAGATGAGCACAATTGCAATGGGGTCTCACTATCATGTGATACTGTGGGGGCAAAAATCTGACTAGCAAGCTAGTTAACTGTAAGAGATACTCGTTATATGATAAAATGGATAAATTAAATAAACACTAGTGTTCATAAATTATGATAGTGTTCATTATAAACTGATAATAGATTGTGCATTTTGAAAAAGCCCATAATATTTTAACAATTATAAAAATGTTAAGAAAATTAAAATAGCATCAGATGTTGAATGTTGGGCTATAAGACTCTTGTCCAAATACTAATGTTAGAATTAATGTTAATGTTATAGCATAGCAATATTATTGCTAGAGCATAGCAAGGCAGCAGTAGTGTAAATTATTAATCACTTTACTTGATTCACTTTCAATAGTGATAGCTGTTTGAATGTTAATATGCTTTTATAACTGTTAACCTTCTGTAGTCTGACATCCCCTGACTTTGTACAAATTACGCACATCTAAAATTATTTTTTCCCCAAAGTGTTACACAGGTTTTTGTTCAGCACAAACTCAGCAACAACAGTGTCAAAACAGTAAGAGTGTCATAAATCTATATTTGGAGTAAATCTGCTCTAAACTTAGACTTTCCAAAAACCTATTTTCAGATATGCTGATATATTGTAACACACTCTAAACATTTCTAGCCAAGACTTTTGAGCTCAGAACTGAATAAACAGGTGTTGGCTACACACTGCTCATTACAGTTTTTAAGCTTTATATATTTGAAAAGTAGAGGCTTTAAGGTTTCCTTGTATGTTTTGATTTGTTTCTAGGACAAAATCTCAGTTATTTAGTATTAAATATTATATTTAATAAGAATTTGGTTTGAACACAACGGAATTTCACCTCTGCGTTTAACCCACCCACGCAATGAAACACACACACTAGTGAACACACTAGGCTCCGAGAACATGTGCCCAAAGCGGGGGGCAGCCCTATCACCATGGTGCCCGGGGAGCAGCTGGGGGTTAAGTGACTTGCTCAAGGGCTCTTCAGTCATGAACAGATCCCTAACCGCCAGGCCACGGCTGCCCAAGGCATCCAAGTTTGTAGCAAGTTAGAAAAACTTCTAAGCATGTTTCTAGTTATTAATAAATGATTTCAGTGTACCTTAACATTTCTCAAAGTTACAGAGTGTGCAGTGGGCACGGTAGACTACATTCAGGATATGCAGACGGACAGTGTGCTGTAAACAGAGCATCAGTGGGTGGTGAGAAGGGGACAGTCTATTCCCAGTTATTTGTGTATTTTGTGGAATTTGTTGATTTATTTATTTGCGGTTCAGGAAAATTTGGTACGGCACATGCCCAAGTCTATCAGTTTGACTCTACTGAGTCTAGTGCTGCCGTTTCGGTCAAGTGAGACATCTTTACAGAAGAGAGAGACAGTAATAGAAACACAGATAGATAGATGTGGCTGTATTTGTGAGTGTACGCTCGCATATGTTTTAAGAGCCTCTGTTCTTGCCACTAGCCAATTCAATAAAACTCAAGGAGAACTCAAAGCTTTTCATGCCTGGCAATTAGTGACATCAAACACTCAAGCACTCTGGCGGCGCAGAGGCAGTCAAGCGCTGCACTTCACACGGCGGCGGTGTTGACTAGTCGGGAAGAGAGCGCAAACACGCTAACACTAAGCTAATTAAGCGCTCCTGAATGGAAAACGTGGCCGGTCCTGTGACCAGGGGCCTCTAATTGCGAGCTACGTTCTTGCTTTCTCTGAGGCAGCGGGGTGGTAATGGAGGAGGGTTTGATGAAGATGTCCCCGTTTGGAGTGCAGTAATGAGGAGAACACCACGCTGATGGAGGACAGTGTGAGAAGCTTTGCTTAAGGGTGCCTATGTTTATGTCACTTTTATAGTACAGATGTGCAGTGTGTTTCTTTTAACCCTTTGAGTTGTTAGGAGCTGGCTTCACACAACTAAAAACTGTAAATTGCACTTCTGGGCAAGAAGAAATGGAACAAACCCAAAATTGATGGTTTGAACAACAAATCGTTGGTCAAGAAATCAGCAAGAAGTAAGAAAAAGCACTTCTGAGACCTGTGGCGTCATTTAAATGAGTGGACAGGTGAGCGTCAAGTTGCATTGTGATGGTCCAGAAAGGTGTCAACAATGAATGCATTTCTGCTACCACTAGACATGGAGGTAGAGATGTCATGGCGTGTGGAACCTTTTAGTAGCTGGTACCAGAGATGGCCACAAGTCACAAAATTCAAGTCCAAGTCAAGTCACAAGTCTATAGGTTAGAGTCCAAGTCAAGTCACAAGTCTATAGGTTA